>MU226102.1:1346616-1356714 GCA_018584345.1 Thuja plicata
TATTTAATACAAGAAAACATATTCAATTGTTTAAGGTGGATTAGTTGTGATGATGAGACGCGCCATTGTGATGAATACCAATTTTTTTCTTATCAAACCGTCAAAACATTTAAATAGCCTTTTAAACTACTATTAAAAATAAAATATTTAATCAACATTTACTTACATATTTGTGTGCTTGTCTGAGTTTGATATGCAGATCTGCGTATCAAACTCAGACAAGCACACAAATCTGTAGGTAAACGAAGCTTTCTTAGTCAGTTTGATTTTTCTTGAGGCTGTGAATATACAGTACAATGAAAATGCTTTGTTCAAATCATTTTCATAAAACTTGATCTATAAAAACTTGTATATTGGATCTATAGTGGATCCAACCACACAACAAATTACCACGAGTGGTCATGCTGACCCGGAAAGGATATGCGCACTAAGAAAAGCTCAGAAGGATACGAAGCATGTCACATACACATTAAACAAGAATCACTACATTGAGATAAGATGCCCATTACACCTAAATGAACCTGGCCATTTCTCCTCTGGAAATATTAATGTTGTGTGGTTATAAATGCAAAAGGTGAATACTAATCCCAATAGCAAGAGTCTCATATATATTTATACATATTTTATACGATAATGTATAATTTTTTTTTTTTAAAAATGGCATAGGCTGTCGAAATTTTGACACAAGGCACTTAGCATATTGACGCTGATGCTATAAATTGATGACATGATCAATCATTGTTCGTCGCACTTTCGTTACACAACACTAAGCATATCGACCCCGGTGCTATACAATTGACAACATAATCAACCATTGTGCGTCGTAATTTTGACACACGACACTTAGCTTTTCGACGCTGATGCTATAGTCTTGACGCCTTCATCGAGCAAAGTTCGTCGACATTTAGATTGACGTTGGTCACCTTGGTGGAAAGCAGGGTCCAGGTTGGACCAAACATTTCAACGCATCTTCCGTCGATAAATCCACCATATTGGTGTCGAACTATCGACGACGGTCTAGTGTGACGTAAAATCGACGCAAAAAAAACTGACGGCTGTAGTCGTCATTTTATAGACCAATTGCTGTCTAAATTGCGACAAATCATCATCGAAAATAGGGCTAAAATTTACTAGTGTTTTTTTCATCATGCTGCACTACTTTTCTGTGTGTCCATTGTAATTACATATCTGACATGTAATGTTCTGCAAATTTCTTTGAGGCTGATTTCTTTGATTATTTTGATTCATTTTTCTCTGATTCTGCTGTCGCTGATTTCTTTGATTTGTTCTGCAATGTATAGCCCTATGACCAAACTTATTACAGGAGTAACAATAACCATTGAAAGGTTTTACCTCTTTGCAATCTCTTGCCAAATGCCCATGTTTATTACATGCATAACAAGTTTTGTTAACTTGCTTGATTTCTCCTTTAGGTGGATCTGTTTTAGTCTCTGCAACATTTTCAACTTTCTTTGCTTTTGAAGATGCTTCATGTGCTTTCTTTCTTTCTTCCAGTGAATTGATTTTAACTTGTGCTACACTATATCCAAGACTAGTAGTTTCGCCTCTTAGCTTTTGTGCATTGAGCTGAGATTGAAGTGAATCAGAACTTGTGTGGAGTTTATCAATCTTGTCCTTTGCTTCTGTTAATTTAGATTCCATCTTTTTCTTTATGTTCTTCAATTCTAAGACTTTCATGTTTGCTTGCAAAAGTTCATCTTCTAATTGTTTTCTTTCTTTGATCTTTTCTTCAATAGCAATTTGACTGTCTGTTAGATGTTCATCCAGATTTTCAATTTTATCTTTCAGAGATATGTTCTCTTCATTCAGCTTTTTGACCATTTTGCCTAAATCACTTGTAGAACAATCTTTCAAATCATTTCTCAATTTCTTGATAAGCATTTGTGAGCTATCAAATTTCAGTCTAAGTTCTTCATTTTCTTTTTCAGATCTGTCAAGATATTCAAGAGTTGCTTCAAGATTCTTTTTCAAATGTTTTTTTTCTGTTGAGTCCATGATCTCCTCAAGTGGTTAAACTTTCTTTCAGAGGACCAGAGCTCTGATACCAATTGTTAGAAACACTAAGAGGGGGGGTGGGGGTGAATCAGTATTTGTCTATTAATTATATTTCAGCACTTTAAGCATAAATCAAACATACATTCAATGAAGCTTAATACAAGAACTCATAACACATGATATGATTACGGGGAACGGGGAAACCTTGATCAGAGGAAAACCCCGGTGGGAATTAGTACCCACAAATATTGCACTAGTATAATGAACCTGTTAAAGTTCCTTTGCCCTGTTAGGAGCAGTCTTTACAATCCAAGTACAATTACCCTGTTAGGAGTCTATTACAAAACCCTGTTAAAGGTATATGGCTCACTGCCCAATAAGATGAAGGCTACAACCTTCTGATAGTTGATATATATTATATCAAAAATGAATTGCTGTGATGACACTATTGTCTGATCAGTTCCATTTATGTGCTGATGCTCTTACTCTCTTAAAGAGCTTTATCTCATACTGACTTCATTATACTACTCTTCTATATCTTTCTCATGCATATTATTCGACACTTGTAATATACATTACATATTTATATGTTCATGTCTGAATAGACGCGACTCAAAACAAGACTATAGTCGGCCCTATAAATATAATACACAATGCTTCTAAACAAATTGGCTTAAGTGTGTTTACGAAAATACTAAAGACATTATTACAAACATATAATCAAAGGCGCTTAGCCTTTACACAACAAAATAATTCACGTTGATCCAAAAACTGAAGTCGGCTACATGCTCTATTTCCTGCACTATAGTAGTATTGTTCTTCCTGTATCTTCTCTGTACTATCATTCCATACCACGCGTGTCTGGACTTAGTATGTATACATCACATAGAACGTATATCTGAACACACATACTCTGATTCAATCTCTCGCATGTGCACTGATGTGTTGATCGCTGTATAACTCTGTCTGTCCTATTTTCCATACTTAGTCATTTTATCTTCTAAGTTATCTTTGACAGAAACTTAATATGACTTTGTTGACATAATGACAACACAAAATTAGTCATGTATCCTCTAGGAGTCAACTTGTCAAAAAATTCTATTTCCATTTATTCATTTCGACATTACATAAAGATAATAAAACCAAGAGTAATCGACCATACTATCGAAACACAATAATCCATACACTATAAAATTATAATGTTCAATATATCCAAATGCCGACGATCTATGTTGAGCACCTTACATCATAATGGGAATATAATACAAATACATCATGTACAAAAACATAAGGCCATAAAATAACTATCATAAATGCCATCAGACAACTGTCCATTTGCATGCTCTGGTCTCCTAAGCCATCAAACTCCTGTTTAAATGCAAATCTCAAGACGAGAGTGTGGTTCAGGGGCTTAACCCACCCACACAGTGGTCAACTCCCCCAGGGATCATCTTGAAATGAAAAACACACTGACCCTTCCCAAGAAGTCTATCTCTCAGCACTGATGGATCAGAAGGAATCTAGTGTCTGTGATTTCTAAATACTTTCCACAAGTTTATAAATAGATTCTATTCACAGATTCAAGAAGATGAAACATAACCATACACATTTAAGCAAACATGTGTTACCAAGGTTTGGCCAAAGCACTTTTTATACCATACTTCTACTGGCAGGTAATGCAAAATAAAATTGCCCTTTCGTGGGATTCCACATCCTACACCTTCCTTTACATTTCAAAAAAAACATACCATAAATCATAATGCAACACTTGCAAGCAGGGATTCAACACATAATTTAATTTCAAATCCAAGTGTACTAGTGTTTTCTTTAAGAGGACTAAATCAATAGTTCTTGATAACAAAACAATTCACCAAGCCTCTTTTATGTACATTATCACTGGTTTTGTAAAGATACACAGTTTTCTATGTTTAGATTTTCTAAAGTTTAAAAGTTTGCTGTTGTAGTTTCAAGTTTGGTTTTGATAAAATATTCCCAAACAAGTTTTCCATATATCCTTTCTAAATCTCAATTAAAGTTGAGTTATTATCAAAAAATATTAAACTAACATGATGCTGGAAATCTTCCACAAAATATATTATATGCACCATCAAAAATAAAATGGTTGAGTTTTTGGTATCAAAATAAAAACTTTGTTTGCTGTCTATTTCCTAAAGATAACTAAACTTTATAACTTTTGATTCGTTGGAATTTGTTTTCAGAGTGTTTTTCTTTTCTTTCTTATACAGAGAGTTAACAGTAAAAAAAAAAAAGAATGTGAAGGGAACCTGGTATCAAATGGAGTTAGCAAAGGAATAAAATAAAAGTATGATAGTATGAACCTATGGTTAAAAACAATCTAAACACTAATACCATAGTAGTTCGTAGATAAAATAACCCAATGTAAGAAAATAAAACCACTTATAATGATCGGGTACCGTAAGAGGTCATGTTTGGCGTTAACGAAGGAATTTCTGTCTTTGACAAGCACGGTAACAACAGAGAGTGGCTAGATAACATAAAAAGAAAAATGCTTCCCAAAGGAATAATGGCATCCACGCTAGATAATCACAGCAAGAGCAATTTAGGAATTAAAACACCGGGTGACTTCTTTAGGGAACAAACACATAGAGAAGGTAGCTAACTATAAATACATAATCAGAAAGCATTAACATGTAAAAAAGTATGAATTGGAACCTAGATAGGATAGCTGCTCCTATTTCATCCTTGCAAGTTTCTAGAAATGGTACTTCTACTCCAGCTTATTACCAATCTCTTCCTGCTGTGCTACCCTAACTTCCCATATAATCAATCCTCCCTTTATTCCATTGTGTCCCTACTAGATGCTACATATTCTTTATTTTAAAATATCTTTCCCCCTCTCCTTGCATGCGCTCTCCCTAATTATCTTCTCCCCCCACATTTCCTTTTTAACTTCAAAAACAATAAAAGCATTTCCTCTATATTCCAGCGCATGCATCCACCTCCCCTCTAATTCCTACACAAAAATCCTTTACCCAAATTTCGTGCAAAAACCAAAACTAAAAAACTAGCAGCATGGAAGGAATAAGTTGACGTAATTAAGGTTCTAACTTCCCCTTAATGTCCCACTCTTAGTCTAACTTACCGAAGATATCCAAGATAAGGTTGTTCAACTCCAAAAGAATTTCTAAAACAATCCCATTATTTTTCTTTAAGGTCGATTCCATAAATGAGGGAGCATTGAAGAAGGGTTATGACATCCTTCCCCCCTTAAGAAACTCATCGTCCATGATGAATCGATCAAAGTTTACAATTATATCCAAGAAAATCAAGAAAATACATCGACATGATCAATAAACTAAGTTCCAATGTTCAAGATAAGTATGTTCCCGCATTCAAAATATATCATAAAATCAACAAGATTAAGATTTACCTATATCATATTCTAATCAATTTAACTCCCCACACACACCATGTATTTTTTATTAGAGACAGAGTTAGAAATAAAATTTAGTAATCTATAAAAAGTATAATAATCAAATTCTAAGTGGTGTGTGAAAACCCAGATTTTTCCGATCAACCATTACCAAGAAGCTAAACTTCTCCTCTAGAAACACACTCCCGCCTTCAATCTTGTCAAATCCATCAAACCACTAGATTGTTCATCAGTAGATACCATTCATTTAATCATCCATAAAACATCATATAATTCACATTGAGTTATAATAGCCGTTTGCGACGTTATTTATTCTAGACAATATCAAAGCATATAATTGCATGAAACCATATTTACTTCCACAATATACAATATAATGTCAAACACATCTTACATGTGTGTGTATTTTTGTACCTTTTAAGAGAGACACAACACTTCAATAGATCATTGTATTAGTGAAAACAAGGGGTTAGCAATCATAGCAATCACCAAAATCGATCTATTGCTTCCTATCTAGGAGTATGAAAAATGACATAATAGCCCTAAGATTATGCATATTCCAGTGACAAATACAACCTAAGAACGTAAGATTCAAATGAAATAATAAAGCCTAAATATGATCAAAATCATTAGAAATATGCTTAAGAAACATGCATCCTAGCTCTAGAAATGAAGATTCTAATAATAAAAGATATCAAAAACTATGATGCAATACAAATCTATATGAAAATGAGTAGCATAACAATGCTTTCAACTCTTCAAAATTAGGAGCATTACAACAATACAATAAAAGACTTCCAATTTCAGGGCCATTTGAGCTCAAAATCCATCCCATTTATAGAAGAAATGAGGAGAGAGTGGGGGGCAAGGGTCATTAATGGAGTTGCAATTGTCATTAATGAAATGTAAGAGGCATTAATGCCCAAGGCATTGATGAGGCATGGTGGAAGGGATATGCCTTAAATGCAAGCATTTAAGAGGCACGGTGAGGGTTTAAGAAGCATGGGTGAGGGTTTAGAGTCAATCCTGACAAGGTGGACTTGAGGAAAGGAATCTTGAGATTCGTTGACTTTCTCAAGTGGGTTGAGTCCTTAATCATTCCTTAATGGAATGTGATAAGCTTAAGGGTAGCCTAGGATTAGGATTAGGGGTTAAGGCATGTGATCAAGAAGATAGAGAAGATAGGAGAGAGAATGAGTGGAGGGAAGATTAGCTAATTAGGGTTAATTAGATAATTAAGAAGAATTAGCCCATGAGAAGGGGTTGGAATGAGTTTGAACTCATGGTTGGGTAGTTGATCTTGGTTAGGTTTAGAGGGAATATTAATGAAATGAATTGTTGTAATAACATATTCATTCAATAATAGGGATTTTAATTAATCACTTAAGCTTTCGATTACTTAGTAGTAATTAATTAGGACTATAGCCAAATTGAATCAATTTAGGCTAGGGGATTGATTTTGCAAGTGGCGAGGTATGATTAGGATCTCATTAATTCCTTTTAAATTAATTACCTTAGCCAGGTATGATTTGAATTGATTGAAATTGGATTGATTGGATTTGATTGGCTAAAGTGATTAATGTAAATTAGTGATTAGATCACTTAGGAGATTAAATCTGATTCGAATGAATTATGCCAGCCGATTGAAGAGTTGTCTGAACATAATTGGGGGTATGATCACACTTAGGGAAAATAGGGTCTCTGGTTAGAGAATACCAAATCTAGGTGGTTACATTTTCTCCTCTTTGAATTGATGTGCGAGCAATGCATTGATTCAAAATTTTTTTTTGATGTTTGACTTCAAAAGGATTGAGAATTTTGCTCATGATTGAACGAAATGCCTGATGAGATCAGTCTCACACTTGATTGAACTAACTGATAGAATTGAATTTGAACTTGGTTGTTGTCCAAAGTTCAATAAAAGATTTTTAAAGATACCAATTCTGAACTTGGTTGTCGTCCAAAGATTGATAATACTGATTCCAAACTTAGTTGTCGTCCAAAGATTGATAATACTAATTTTGAACTTGGTTGTTGTCCAAAATTCAGTATGAAGCTGCCAGGAGCTTAATAAGAATCTTTTTAAAATGAGGAAATATAATATATCTAGCTTATGAGAACCAACGCCTTCTATCCACTAGTTCCGACTTAGTCAAGGAAATTGTCATGCCCCTAGTTTGATAACAAAGTTGTTTTAATGCTATTTTGAGCAAAAATTTAATTGATGATAGTGTGATCATGCCCTCTCGGGAATGAAATCGAAGGAAAAAGAATAAAATCCCTCTGTTGAAAGAACGTATCACTTGCATGGAACAGTTAGGTTAAGAAAGAATGGATTAGAAGAAGTGAAGAAATGAAGGTGTGTTTTGAGAAAAACACACAAGTACCAAGTTAATCACGTTAAAATGTGAGTTCGATTTAGTTCTTGATAGATCAAAGATTCTAGGAAGCATGGGTATGTAAATGTCTTGGATTTCAGATGAAGAAAAGATAGAAAGGAGTTTGAGCTCAAATCTTTATGTTGTTCTTTCAAAAAAATGCATCATGCAATCTCTAAATGCAGCTATATGCAGACTCTTAGGACTGTCACTGATTTGTATACCTTGTAGCATTTTATCATCATTGGGTGCTTTTTGGAACGGATACCACCTGATAGTACAACAATCACTAATACCCACTGATATAATGAAAGTATGAATACTATTTTTATTGAAATGTCAGAAATAGACTTCGGTATCGAGGCATAGAAGCCAGGATAACAAAATAGTCACCTTCCTTTTATTATATCAGAATCTGTGTAAGGCAAGATATTGAACCCGTAATGACCTTGAAAATTCATATCCTTGGGTACATTGTGCTTCGTATACTTTAGTGAGAATCTGAGTTTAGAAAATAGACAAGGGAATTGTTTCAACCTGACCATAGTTTACACATAACAAAGATCGAGATATATGTGGCTATCCACTCATGTTGGTAGCTCTTACCATAAACATCCCAGTTAGGTAAAATTTATAGGATCATTTGGAACAATCACCATACGCAGAAAACCAAGAAAATGTTATGTCCCTTGTCCTTGCGACTCTTTGTCTTTGCGCAGACATCATGGAGTAGCTCGGAAGACATAACAACCATCAATTGAGAATCAAGAAAATAAAATTCATAACTACTTAGATGCCCCTAGTTGAATCATCATCAGTGCATAAAAGAGTTATGATCAAACCAAGATCAAACTGTGTTTAAGTAGTATTGAGAAATACTATTGATTCATCTTGCAAGCGCAGTAGAGATTCATCAATCAAAATTCATATTTCAAACAATATGTTTCATGTCTGAGTACATCATTGTTCCTATTTTCAATCCAATGTAGGTAGTAGGAACACAATTGGTGTAATTTTTGTGTCATCCTTGTTTCGTGAAAGTGACAGTTTGGTGCAAGTATCAAGTATCATCCTAGCAGACGCTACCTATCATGTTAGGAAAAGATGCCCCCGGTGCGAAATGACTTGATCCTAAGATAGAAAGACAGACAAATCCCAAGCAAGGATAAGATTTCATAAGGAAACAAAGTTAACTCATAGCACAGGTCTAATCATGAAGGCTCAGTATTGGCAATGTATTGATAGATGGAGCGCAGAACACAAGTGACACCTGATTGTCGGGTTTTCACCTCTCAGAAAGATCTTTTTCTTTTTGCTACTAGGATGCCTATTTTACCAGGTTGTCATCAAGGCACTTTTCTCTTTTTCAATTTTTTTTTGCCATTTTTTCTTTTTTGAATTTTTTTGTAGTATCAAGGTCCTGTTTACCAGGTTTTCACCAAGGATACCTTTCTTCTGGACTTTTTCCACTGTTTTAGGATTTCTTCAGGATCAATTTTCTGAATGTTTTTGGTATTTTATGAGATCCGTTTCATTGTACAGGCTCTGCTAGCCAAACATCAAGCGTCGAACCACTTCAAATGTAGAGTATTGATAGGATCTGGGAGAACGTCTCCCTCAAGTGTAGCTAGTTGATAGGCTCCAGTCCCAAAAGTAGCAGTGATTAGATAAGGTCCTAGCCAATTAGGTTCAAACTTTCCATTATGTTCTCTGTTAGGCTGGTTTTTAGGATTCTCTTTTAGGATGAGATCCCCCACTTCAAACTGTCATGGCTTGACCTTTTTGTTGTATCCTTTGGACATTCGTGCTTGGTACACCTTTAGATGATCGAACAGTTGTTGTTTGCGCTCATCAAGTAGGTCTAAAGAATTCACCCTATCTATGTGGTATTTCTCATCAGTAACAAGACCTTGTAAAGATATCCGCAAATATGCTATTTCAACCTCAATAGGGTCTCAGTGCCATAGAATAGAGAAAATGGTGTGGCTCCTGTTGGTGTTCTGATGCTTGTTCTGTAGGCCCATAGTGTCGGATTTAGTTGTAGATGCCAGTCTCTGTCAGACTTACTCACAGTTTTGTGTAGGATCTTGAGAATATTCTTGTTAGATGCCTCAGCCTGTCCATTACCTTGAGGATAATCGATTGAGGAACAGTGTTGAGTAATGTGGAATTGTTCACAAAGGTCATCAATGTCTTGATTTTTAAATTGGCCCCATTGTCTGTTACAATTGAAGAGGGTATCCCATATCTAGAGATAATGTAGTTCAGAATGAACATAGCCACCTGTTT
>MU226102.1:1356764-1389306 GCA_018584345.1 Thuja plicata
TGTGTCCATTTGAAGAGTTGGGATATATTTGTCCAACCAAGTCAAAGGCCCATTGCTGAAATGGCCAATGTGTTATGAAAGGTATAAGTTCTTTGGCAGGAGCATGGATAAGATTTCCATGTGTTTGACATTTATGACATGTTTTGAAAAATTGAATAGCATCCTTTTCCATGGTAGGCCAGTAATAGCCTACTCTGAGCAGTTTCTTAGCTAATGAAAAGTCGTTCGAGTGTGATCCACATACACCTTCGTGCACTTCTTTTAACGCGCGATCTGACTCTTCAAGTTCTAAACATCTAAGAAGTGTACCTTCGAGACCTCGTCGATATAAGTTATTAGTTATGAGGACATAACGTGATGCTTTCCTAATCAAGGCTCTTTTCTCATTTCAGGATAGATTATTGGGAATAGCTTGGTCAGTTAGGTAAGAAATGATCTTAGTATACTGAGATTGGTCTAGGGCGTTCAAAGCACAGATTACTTGGTATTCAGGGGTATCAAAGGCAGGGTAGGATAATTCTTCCACCAAGAAGTGATAGTAGAATTGATGTTCCTCCAGTTGTAACATGGACGCCAATGTAGCCATAGCATTTGTAGCTTTATTCTCTGATCTTGGTATCTGCTGGAATGTGATGAAGATGAATTAATTCTTGAGGTCATCTACTAGTTTCTTGTAGTGTATCAACTTTTCATCTTTCATCTGATAATCTCCATTGATTTGGTTGATAATGAGCTGGGAGTCACCATACACATGTAACTCTACAATTTTCCACTTCATAACAAGCTTGAGACCATTTATCAATGCTTCATATTCAGAAATGTTGTTTGTGCATGGAAACATCAATTTGTAGGATTTTGGTATCTTGTAGTTTTGAGGATTTATGAACAGAACCCCTGCTCCAGAGCCTTGCTGCGTGAAAGAACCATCAAAATAAATATTCCATGGATACTCAGTTAGATGCATGATTGTTTCATCAGAGAATTCAATCCTTAAGGGTTCATCATCTTGGAGTGGTGAATTATCTAGTTGATCGGTGAGAACCTGTCCTTTAATAGCTCTCCTTTCTACGTACTCAATGTCAAACTCACTCATAATTAAGACCCATTTTGCTAATCGCTCGGTTAATGATGTTCTTCTTAGGAGATATTTTAAAGGATCTGTATTTGTAATGAGCTTTACTGTATGTGAGAGCATGTAGTGTCTCATTTTTTTTAATGCGAAGACAACTGCTAAGCATGCTTTCTCAATAATGTTGTAATTGAGTTCATAGGTGACTAGGGTTCTACTGATGTAGTAGATAGCTCTTTCTTTCTTAGTTTCATCCTGTTGTGCTAGAAAAACTCCTAGTGATGTAGTTGTAGCTGAAATGTACAGGAGTAAGGGCTTTCCATGAATAGGTGCCATAAGAATAGGAGGAGTAGCTAGGTATCATTTTAATTCTCTAAAGTTGGCTTCACAGTTTTCTTCCCATTTGAAAGTGACCCCTTTGTGTAGCAATTTGGTAAAAGGTTGCGCTCTATCCGCAAGTTGTGACATGAATCTCCTGATTGATTGGAGTCTCCCTTGTAGTGTCCTCATTTGATTGATGTTACGTGGAGGAGCCATTTCCAGTATAGCTTTGAATTTTGCAGGGTCTACCTCAATTCCTTTTTCTAAAACAATAAATCCTAGGAGCTTCCCTGATTGGACCCCAAAGGCACACTTTTTTTGGATTGAGCCTGAGTTGAAATTGCTCCATTCGATCCAATATCTTTCTTAAGTCATCAATATGTGTACTTCGTTCTTTGGATTTAGCCAAGGTGTCATCCATGTAATCCTCCATGTTTTTATACATCATGTCATGGAATATAGTGGTCATTGCTCGTTGATATGTAGCCCTTGCATTCTTTAACCCAAATGGCATGACTTTCCAGCAAAAGGTGCCCCATGCGCATGTAAATGTGGTCTTCTCTTGATCCTCGGGAGCAATTTTTATCTGATTATAGCCTGAGAAACCATCCATTAATGAGTACATTTGGTAGCTTGTTGTGAGGTCTATGATCATATCTATGTTAGGAAATGGAAAATCATCCTTGGGACATGCCTTATTTAAGTCTCTGAAGTCCGTATAGATTTTGATAGATTTATCTGATTTAGATATCGGGTCTACATTAGAGATCCATCCTACGTAAGCGATGACTCTAATAAATCCAGCCTTCAAGAATTTATCTAGCTCCACCTTTACTAGCAATGCAACATACGCAGGTGACTCTAATAAATCCAGCCTTCAATAATTTATCTAGCTTCACCTTTACTAGCAATGCAACATGAGGATGCATCTTTCTAAGTTTTTGTTTCACGGGTTTAACCCCAGGAGCTATAGATAGATGGTGCATGATTAATTCAGGATCCAGTCCAGGCATATCAGTAGTAGACCATGAAAATTTGATCTTCTTATCCTTCAGGAACTCAGTGAACTATGCCTTTTCCTCTTTTGACAAAGATTGTGCTAGGTGTAGAATGTGAGGAATTTCAGTTGTGCCCAAGTTTGGTGGTTTTGTTGGTTCTATCAGTACTTAAGACCTTTCCTGAAAGTTCTCGGGGAGGATATCAAGAATCCCATCTTTTGGCACCTCTAAGAGGTTTTCACCATCAGATGCATCTTTTGTTTTTAATATTTTAGGATCTAATACTGCCACAATGTGGTTTTCACCATCAGTCCTCTTTTTTTTTTTTTTTTTCAATTTTTGACTTAGAAACTTGATATCCCCCTACGACATGTTCTTGCTCTTTACATTGGTGGAAGAGGGATAAGTTTCACAGGCATTTAGATAGCAAGCCAAATTATAGTCATTGGGAAAGTTGAGGATAGGAGTAGGATCTGTTTTAATCCAATCAATTAGGTCTGGATTTACCAGTGATAGGGCGTCAGACTCTGGGCAGGACAACATCGCATTAGCGTCAAGACCATTAACTGACATGACATGTTCTGTTAGGTTAATTTCTTTGACATTTAGATCAATAAGAGTTAGATCATTGTTAAAAAGGTCGTTGTTAGTTATATGTGGACCGAACTCTAATGACTTGTCAGTGGAGTATCCATTTTCTTCTTCTCTCTGTAAAAGGAGGCTTTTTGCTTGCCGCCTATGAAGTTCTTCTAGGCTTATGTAATCATCAATTTCTCCGTCAATTATGGGAGGAATGAATTCCTCTTCTGCTTCAGGAATATCAATATTGTTGGGAGTAGTGTCAGAATGTTCACGAGGTGTTGATGGAGCTTCAAATATGTGAATCACATCTATCCCAATGTCCTATATGGTGACATATAGTTCATCCCATTCATAATCATGAGAGTCAGTTACTTCATCATCAGATTTGTTTAAATATTCAGCAATAATTATCTGATGTACCCAATTGGCCACCTCTGGATCAAAGTGTGGTAAATCAAGGACATGTGTGATTGTTACTAACTGCCCCCAGTTAGGATGTGAATCTTGTTGTCGAGATGTGCTTGCAGTAGCTGCTGCTATCAATGATACCTCTGGACCATCTTCTGTTGTTTCTCCAACTTCTGAAATAGGAGGTTGTTCCAACAAAGGTGTGTGAATATCATGTGGTACCTCAAATCTAGGTACATAGCGCTCTCCTTGATAGTCAGGATTATCTGTTTCAACAAGTAATAATCTTTCATAGGACCATGGTTCTAGTTCTGTCTCTTATGTTTCATCACTCCCTTTCTCAGAGACCGGGCTGTCTCTTGAAGTAGGTTTGTTAGACTCATTATTAAAACCCAGTCCTATTTTGTCTCTGGTATTCCTGAATTCCATGTGCACAGGTTCAATAAGTCCTCTTCCTATGTCATTTAGAGGTCCTTTTCCTTTGTATCCCATCTATTTTAGGAGGTCGTATCCTTTACCATATTGCTCTGGGGATATTTCTACATGTTTCACCTCAGATTCCTTTTGTTCTCCTTTGTAAAGCCATTCCAAGACTGCATGTTCTTCTGTGTTATCTAAAGAAGATGTGGATGCTTTTACCATACTAGTTGCTTTGTGAACTTCAGGCTCTTTAGATGTAGTAGGTGTGAAAGACGAGGAGGGTCTCCCATAGGATCTTGGTGATATTGGTAAATCTATCAGTGACGGAGTCATGTCCAGTTTATACTCCCCCATACCTGTCTCTTCAAGTTTTAAAGTCTTTCCAAAAATTTTCATCACCATGTCTTTGGTAGTCTCAGGAGCAATCTCATCCATAGCTTCCTTGTTATGTGGAATCATGCTACCTGCCTTGATATTGTTGCATGTATAACTTCTATCTGCTGGAATTTTTACCTCCACCCCATTATGTGGGAACTTGATACATTAGTGGTAAGTGGATGGTACAACTTGCATTTTGTGAATCCATGGCCTCCCTAATAGGATTTTGTAGGCTAGGGGCAGATCTAGAACTTGACATATGATGTTCCTTTCAATTGGTCGGACCCTGATGGGTAGAACAATAAGACCTTTGGAGGGTCTTTCTTCCTCCTCATAAGCTTTGATAGTTATTATTCTTCTAGAGTCAATGGTCTATTCTGAGAGACCCATTTTCCTAATTAGATCAAGGGTACAAATATTCAATCCTACACCTCCATCTATCAATACGCGTCTAACACAAGATTTATGAATGAGGACTTCAATATGGAGGGGTTGATTATGTGGATGGGTCAATTATTTATCATCCTCTTCAGAAAAGAATAGGTAATTTGGTGCTGAGATGTGATTGACCATCACTTGAAATTTGTCTATATCAATATCCTTTGGTACATTAGCAACATGTGGAGCTTGTTCTAGGATTTCCCTATGTACTATGGAGATTTTGAGCAACTCAAAAATGAAAATTTTGGCAAAGGTTCATTGCAATTGGTCCACCAAGTCATACTTTTCTCCAGAAATAGTAACCATGTGTTTTTCTGCTGGTTTGGGGATAGTAATAATAGGAACCTTGGACGTTGACACTAGTTTTGAAGAGGAACTGGGTCCTTTGATCGTGACCTGCGCTTGGCTTCTTGTTACTGCATTTGTTTTAAAAGAGGTGTCTTTGACACCTTTGATTGTGATCACATTAATGGATTCAGGTTTAATGTTGAGCATGTTGATCTCATTGTCATTATTGGAGTAGGTGTAGTTGAATTCGTTACCTTTTCCTTTAGATGCTTCCCCTTTCTCGTAATTAGGGAATGTTTTATTAAATGACGTACGATCTTCATTGGTAGTGTGTCCATCTACTCTGATCTTTCCTCCTTCAATGAGGTCTTGGATAACATGTTTAAGTTTAAGGCAATTTTTAGTTTTGTGTCCCTTGTTCTTGTGAAAGACACAGTAGGAATTGTCATCCCACCATCTTGGTTTGACCGTTGGTTCCTATGGTTTTGAATCAAGAATTGTAAGAACCTTGTTATCCAATAGAGTCTTCAAAACAGTCTCGAGAGGTTCTCCCAAAGGAGTGAATTTTCTTTGAGGTTTTAAAGTCCATGACCATCCTTTGCCATTGTCATTGTTTGTTTTCGGTAAGGAAGTCGTTACCTTAGCATCTTTTCTTGCTTTCATGCTATTAGTCAGATTGAACACCTCAGGTTTAGGGTTAATATTAGAGGCGTCAACTACTCCGTCATTGACAACATTTTTGTTTTGCTTCCACCATTTAGGTTTGGAGTTGGAGTTGTTAGATTTGTTTTCATTTTGAAGGGTGATCTCCCCCTTTTTGACGATGACTTCCTCGATACGGATGGCACTCTTGATCATCATGTCGAAGCTTGGTGAGTCTTGCATTTGTAATGCATAGTTTAATTCAGGCACCAAGTTATTAACGAAGATTTCCATCTTCTCAGATTCGGGAATGGATCTTGAATATCATGCGAAGATCTTCCTCCATCTTTGTAGGAAGTGTGTAAATGATTCACCAGTCTTTTGTTTAGTGTTACATAGATCCATCATGGTCACATCATGCTGTATGTTATAGGAGTAATGCTGAATTAGCTCCTCGAAAGTATTGACCTTAGGGTTCAATTTTGACAACCACTCCATGGCATTAGCTCCTAGAATTTCCAGAAAGAGTTGCATGAGGTATGTAGGTTCGTGCATGTATTCTATGCTTAGAGCATAGAATTCCCTTACATGGTCATGTGGGTCAGTTCCTCATGTATACTTGTCGTATTTTAGCCTTGCCATGTTGGGAGAAAATGAAACCATAGTAATACTCTTATCAAAGGGGAATGGACAAATGGAGTCCAAAGAGTATTGTGACTTAGGTTTAAATTTTTCCTGCTTGAGATTCATAAGCCCCGTTTGCATCAAGGTGAGTTTTTTGGCAAGAATAGATATAGGAGTTGGCACCTCTTTTTCCCTTATTTGTTCCACATCATAGTCCTTGGGTAACTTGATGCCAGTGGATGCTAGATGGAGAAAGTATTTCTCTTTATCCTTGTCAATCATCTTTTCCATTATTTTGTAGAACCTCTTGCTCTTTTTGAGTTTGTCATACTCTTCTTCAGTGATGTCATTTTCACTGCCTGATTCAAATATAGGATGGTCAAATGTGGGTTCCTCATCTTCATCGGTATCTTTGTACTTTTGGTTTTTTCTATTGTCATATTCTTGAAAAGCCTCACTCCATTCGCGAGTATCTCTATCTATTTGTGGATAGTCTAGATCAAGTAGGGAACTATGAGATGTTTCTCCTTGAAAGTGTGGTGATTTAGGAGGTATTTTCGATCCTTTAGATGTGTACTTGTTGCGTCTTGTGTTAACCATGAAGTTGTATCTCAACTTTCATCAACATTTTCCAAAAATGTCAGGTAGTATCTCGAATCGTTCAAGTGAGTGTGTCTAGGTGGAAGTATCGTTTGATTTTTGGTGGAAGTAAATGATTCCAGCATCAAAGGATTAGAATGCCTTGATAGTGAGCTGGGAATCAAGTTGTTTTGAAAATTGAATAGACCACACATATTGAGACAGATTGTAAGAGTTCAAAATTACATGCAAGGTAGACGTTTAAAATTTTTTTTGAAATAGCCACAGTGAGACCAAAAGAAGCAATAGGGACAGTTTAAAGAGCCAAAAGGGGGATCCAAAATAAACTATATTTCTCTGAGAGGAAATTATGCAAGTGCCCACTGTCAAATTTTGTCAGTTTTGTCAATGTTGTTTTGGAAGTGCGTGAAGCTTGTTTGATCGAAGATTGCGTTTTGAGATTTTGTCTTGGAAGTACATGAAAGCATATGTAGACCAAGGATTGAATTTTGTTTTTTGTTTGGAGGTGTTATATTTTTAATGATGTTTAGTCACATAAAGCATTGTTGCATTGTTAGGAGGGTGAAACAGACACAGATCTTATCCCTATTTTCTAGGTGGAGGATGAAAATCCTTCCTCGTTGACTTAGGTATACACTCAAATGCTAATTAGAATACAACCATCACCAAGCATGCAATGGATCCAGTCATGATGCTGTATTAGCCAAAGCAATATTCAAGCGGCTCCTCTCTACACATACCCAAGCATGTTCAAAGAATGATGTCAAAATTCTATGAAAAAAACTGGCTCCGTCTTCTGAGGCTTTGGCCTACAAGGAAGCAATTATTTATAGTGAGTTGGAAGGGTTGGTGTAAAACCTATCCTCACTTGGGTCATTCCCGGGAGATTTTTTCCTCAACCGACAGGCCCTCTACTATTAAATAAACGTACAAAGGATTGGCAAGCTTAGGATGTCTAGATTTCTGATTCTTCGAAAGAAGAAGAGCATACTCTCCTAATCCATGTCATTTTCTCCCAAAACATGCAAATCAATGTTCATTCCTTCAAGCTATGTTGAGCTCGATTTAGGTTGTTCCTATTTAAGAAAAACATAATGCTTGAAGGTAAATTTGCTTGTTCAATTGACCACAGTTTTTAGTGCTTTGCTTGTTCAATTACTGATCCAAATTGAATTAAACGATTTAACTTGTTCATTGAGCCACAAAATTTTAATGCTTTGATTGTTCAGTTACTGATCCAAAAGGAATTGAACTGTGTGTTTGTTTGCCTTGTTTAGTTACTCCAAATTCATTTCAAATCATAAATTGACTTATGAGTTTCTGATTTTCCTTAAAAAGGAAAAGAGCATATTCCTCTGGTCAATTTAGTATAAGATTGGAAAATATACTTAGTTTCGAAAGCGTAAGAAAAGAATAGAAGTCAAGATAAGGGATCAGCAATCTATAAAACCACAAGTTAGTATCTTTTTCTTTTTTCGCTCTTTTAGCTCTGACAACAATCTGCAAACATAAGTTTGGCTGCTAAAAATAGGTTCAAAATCACGAAAACAACCACGTTAGCAAGTTAGAAATAAAATTTGTCAATGTCAGAACTCTATATTTTTTCCCCCTGGATGACAAACGATATTTCAGAGACCCAAAAATGATGAAAGATTGACCCCAAACGATAATATTCACCTAGGACGATATTCCTTTTATGCGAAACGATAACATTTACCAAAAATGCGAAAAAAATTACTAGAAACAATTTTAAAGCTAAATTTTACCTTCTAGCAATGCAATGGCAGAAGATATTAAAACTCCCAGAAATGATAAAAGATTTACTGGAAATGATAATTTGCTCCCAGAAACGATAAAAGAATGATCAGAAATGATAAGTTGCTCCCGGAAAAGCTAAAATGCATGCAAGTTTTGAAAATGTCAAGGGCAGAGAGCAAGATTTTGTGAAATTTCAAACAATCTTGCCCCACGGTGGGCGCTAGAGATGTGTGTGATTTTTATACCTGTTAAGAGAGACACAACACTTCAATTGATCATTGCATTAGTGAAAACAAGGGGTTAGCAAGCATAGCAATCACCGAAATTGATCTATTGCATCATATCTAGGAGTATGAAAAATGACATAATAGCCCTCATATTATGCATATTCTAGTGAAAAATACAACCTAAGAACGAAAGATTCAAATGAAAATATAAAGCCTAAATATGATCAAAATCATTAGAAATATGCTTAAGAAACATGCATCCTATCTCTAGAAATGAAGATTCTAACAATACAAGATATCAAAAACTATGGTGCAATACAAATCTATATGAAAATGAGTAGCATAACAATGCTTTCAACTCTTCAAAATTAGGAGAATTACAACAATACAATAAAATACTTCCAATTTCAGGGCCATTTGAGATCAAAATCCATCCTATTTATAGAAGAAATGAGGAGAGAGAGGGGGGCAAGGGTCATTAATGGAGTTGCAAATGCCATTAATGAAATGTAAGAGGCATTAATGCCCAAGGAATTGATGAGGCATGGTGGAAGGGATATGCCTTAAATGCAAGAATTTAAGAGGCATGGTGAGGGTTTAAGAAGCATGGGTGAGGGTTTAGAGTCAAGCCTAACAAGGTGGACTTGAGGAAAGGAATCTTGAGATTCTTTGACTTTCTCAAGTGGGTTGAGTCCTTAATCATTCCTTAATGGAATGTGACAAGCTTAAAGGTAGCTTAGGATTAGGATTAGGGGTTAAGTCATTTGATTAAGAAGATAGAGAAGATAGGAGAGAGAATGAGTGGAGGGAGGATTAGCTAATTAGGGTTAATTAGCTAATTAAGAAGAATTAGCATGTGAGAAGGGGTTGGGATGAGTTTGAAATCATGGTTGGGTAGTTGATCTTGGTTAGGTTTAGAAGGAATATTAATAAAATGAATTGTTGTAATAACATATTCATTCAATCATAGGGATTTTAATTAATCACTTAAGCTTTCGATTACTTAGTAGTAATAAATGAGGACTATAACCAAATTGAATCAATTTAGGCTAGGGGATTAATTTTGCAAGTGGTGAGGTATGATTAGGATCTCATTAATTCCTTTTAAATTAATTACCTTAGCTAGGTATGATTTGAATTTATTGAAATTGGATTGATTGGATTTGATTGGCTAAAGTGATTAATGTAAATTAGTGATTAGATCACTTAGGAGGTTAAATATGATTCGAATGAATTATGTCAGTCAATTGAAGAGTTGTCTGAACATAATTGGGGGTATGATCACACTTAGGGAAAATAGGGTCTCTGGTCAGAGCAGACCAAATCCAGGTGGTTACATAACATAATCACAAAGCATAAAAAATTTGCTCAAGAGTATGCGACCAAGTCAATATAGTCCATAATGTCACTATGAGTCCCAAATAAAATATATAATAGTATCAATGTCTGAGCATATAACATGAGTATCTAAAAATAAGAGCATATCAAATAACTGCGGAAAATATCTATGCATGTCTTCGACATCCTCCTAAGTAGCACTGTCAATAGAGAATTGGTCTCACTGGACCTTATACTGCAATACATCTCTGTTGTGCACCCTGATGGTACGTTGATCAATGAGGCAGGTAGGCTNGTCCCAAATAAAATATATAATAGTATCAATGTCTGAGCATATAACATGAGTATCTAAAAATAAGAGCATATCAAATAACTGCGGAAAATATCTATGCATGTCTTCGACATCCTCCTAAGTAGCACTATCAATAGAGAATTGGTCTCACTGGACCTTATACTGCAATACATCTCTGTTGTGCACCCTGATGGTACGTTGATCAATGAGGCAGGTAGGCTCCACTAGCCCCACCCCCAGATCCTGAACCTACAATGCACGCCAATCTAAGATATTAGATGCATCTGGATGATAGGGTTTCAACAAAGAAACATGAAACACATTATGAATTCGGGCTAGAGCGGGCGGTAGAGAAAGTTTGTAAGCAATGGGGTTGATCACCTCCAATAAATCAAAAGGACCCACATATCTCTGTGCAAGCTTGGAATAATTTCCAAAATAAATTGAGCTCTTATGTGGTCTCACACACAAAAATACCTTGTCTCCTTCCTAGAACTGCCTGAAAGTGTGGTTCCTATCCGCATAACTCTTCTGACGATCCATGACTTCTTTCAATCGAGCACATATCAGAGTCATCTTCTCCTCCATCTCTCTCAATAATTCAGGACCAATAATGATCTTGTCCTCTACTCTATTCCAATTAATAGGAGTGTGAATTTTCTGCCCATATAGTGCCTCAAATGGTGCCATTCATAAAGAACCATGGTAAGAGTTGTTGTAGGAAAACTCTACCACGGGAAGATACTCTTCTTATTTGTATTGCTGATCCATGCAATACATCCAAAGTAAATCCTCTACAACCTGATTTACTCTCTCAGTCTCCCATTAGTCCGAGGATGATAGGCTGTGCTAAAGTTCATCTGTGTACCCAAAGAAGCTTTCAAGGTTGTCCAAAATCTTGATGTCGTCTGTGTATCTCTGTTAGATATAATGGTCTTTGGTACACCATGCAGTCAAAAAATCTCCTGAATAAACTTCTTGGCCAAAGCCAAGGATCCATCTCTCAAACTCCCTGGAATGAAATGAGATACCTTGGTTAGTTTTTCAACTACTACCAAGATTATAGGATGCATGCATTGTGTCATGGGTAAACCTTGGATAAAATCCATACTGATGACTTGCCATTTTTATTACGATATATCATAAGGATATAAAAGTCTTGCTTGGTGAACATGCTCAGCCTTGACTCACTGGCATTCCAAACACTGGGCTACAAAAGCTATCACATTACACTTAAGCACCGGCCAAAAATAGAGTGGCCTCAAATCAGAAATCATCTTGTTTACCCCTAGATGTCCTTCATATGGAGTGCAACACATCTCTTCAAGTACTATCTTCCTCAACCCTGCTCGGTTGGGAATATACATCCTGTTCTGGTATCTCATAATACCATCATCCTCAAAAGAGTACCCATCAAAACAATGATCTGATGGATCAATGTGCAAGGCTGACTTGACCATCTCATAATGATCATCACCTATAAGCTCCTGCAACACATGATCCCTCAACCATGTCCTAGAAGTAGAGATAGCTGCAATATGTCTTCTCCTACTAAGAGCATCTGCACCTCTATTCTCCTTGCCTTTAATGTACTCAATGCCAAACTCATACTCACTCAGAAACTCTAACTAACATCTCTATCTTGCATTGAGATTATGCTGTGTGAAGATATAACTAAGTCCCATGTGATCCATTTTCAACTCAAATGGCTTACCCAAAAGGTAATGTCTCCACATCAATAAAGCATGCATAATTGCTGCCAATTCCAGGTCATGAGGTCATAGTTAACCTCACACTGCTTCAGCTTCTGTGACTCATAAGCCACTACCTTACCCTCTTGCATAAGAACACCTCCAAGACCTTCACCCGAAGCATCTGTAATCACTGTGAAATGCCCATTTGGATCTAGTATAATCAAGATAGGAGCAGATGTGAGTTTTTATTTCAATAACTAGAAGGCTCGGTCACATACATCAGTCCATTCGTATCTTTTCCCTTTCATCTGAAAGGATGTAATGGGTTCTGGAATATTGGAGAATCCCTCCACAAACTTCCTGTAATAACCTGTGAGTCCCATGAAGCTTCTAACTTCACTCACATTTTGTGGAGCTAGCCACTCAAGTATGGCTTTAATCTTTGTTGGATCTACTGCAATTCCATCTACAGAGATAATGTGACACAAGTAATGAATCTCCTTTTGATAAAAAGAACACTTAGATAGCTTCCCATAAAGCTTCTTATCTCTAAGTTGCTATAAAACTATTTGTAAGTGATCCTCATGCTCCTCCATGGTCTTGGAGTAAATCAAAATGTCATCAATGAAAATCTCAATAAACTTATCTAGACAATCTCTAAACACATTGTTCATCAAGTTCATAAATGTTGCAGGTTCATTTGTCAATCCAAAAGGTAAGATGACAAATTCATAATGTCCATACCTTGTTTTGAAAGAAGTTTTGAATATGTCATCTTCTTTGATTCAGAGTTGATGATATCCAGATCTCAAAACAATCTTTGAGAACATTGTTTCTCCCTTAATTTAATCGAATAGTTTATCTATTCATGGAAGTGGATGTATGTTCTTGATAGTCACCTTGTTAAGAATTCTAGAATCTATGCATAACCGTAAGGTACCATCTAAGTTCTTCTTCATGAAGATAACTATAGCTCCCCATGGTGACACTCTAGGGCCTACGAACCCTTTATCCAAGAGTTCCATCAACTGAGTCTTCAACTCATACATTTCAGTGGTGGTCATACGATAAGCAATCTTGGATTGAGGCTCAGTTCTAGACATTACATCAATAGAGAAGTCAAATTCCCTCTTCGGAGGTAACTCTAGTAAATCCTTTGGAAAAACATCCTAGAAATCTTGCAAGATAGGATAATCCTCTAAACTAGGAGTGTTAAGATCTTTGACATATGATACATACATCATACACCCCTTCCTCTTTGCCTTCTTCAATTGCATGGTAGAAATCTCTCTAAGCTCAAAGGGTCTTTTCTCACCCAAAAGTATTGCTAGTTTACCTGAATCATCAAGACATTCAACAAACTTGTCCTTACAGTTTATTAATGCCTTATGTTCAATCAACCAATTGATGCCCAAAATGACATCATAGGAACCTAATGTGGGTACATAAAGATTTACTTGCATCTGAAAGTTTGGAAGTTCTATCTCACTATAAGCCAAACATTGTTCAACCTTACGCTCTGCCCTATTTCCATATTCTACCTTCCATGGTTCAAACATATATCCAGGTCTAACGGATAAATGAGAAACAACGCTAGGATCTATAAAAGCATTCTGTAGTCCTGTATCAATCAAAATAAAAACATTTTGGCTAAAGAGATTAGTGGCCAACTGGATCAGGGTAGCCTGAAAGTTTGTCTTTCTAGGGTCAACCGCTACATGAATCTGATGCTGAGTCTGGGGACCCTTCCCATCTCTATGATCTGTATATTGAGGGAATGAACTAGCATAATGGTCACCTCCAAAAGTGAAGCAACCACCCACGGGTCCTTTCCTACCCTTAGACATGTTCCTCCTATTGTCATTCTTGTTGTTGCCTCTATTCTGATATTGAGTCTCATGGTTGTTGGTATTCCTGCCTACATTCCCTCTACCTTTACCTCTCATATTCTGAACCTATTGTCATCCAAAATCCCTAGGTCAATTGTCTTGGAATTCCCTCTTAAATCCTTGAGAGGCGTTAGTTCTCTGATTTCCCTTTACTGAAGATACCTGTTGTAGTTTTTGTTCTTGCCTCAATGCCTTCCTGAAAGAAAAGTCCATAGTTTCAGGCTCATGCATGTCAACTTCAGATACTATTTCAGGACATAAGTGAAGAATAAATTTGCGGGTTCTAAACTGCTCATCATGCTAGTACTATGGTACATACTTTACCAAATGGAAAAACCTCTCATGGTATTGGGTAATAGACAGAACTCCTTGTATCAACATCTGGAACTCAGGCACTTTTCGGTCATAATATAACTGTGGTAACCACCTCTTACAAAAAAAGTACAAGAAAATCATCCCAAGAGATCTCACCAGGCTACATCCTCTTCTCATCCATCTCATTATTTTTCCATGTACTAGCTTCCCTAGTCAACTGAAAAGCACCCCACATTTCTCTACATTCGCTAGAAAGATTGCAAACATGGAAGTACTTTTCCATGGATACAATCCATGCCTTAACCTCATCACCAATAGTCTTACCATTGAAGGTAGGAGGTACAAACTTCTTGACACTTGCATACAGAACCAAAGTTCAGGCTATAGAAGAGATCATACCTTTGACACCAAACTTCACCAGAGAGATGTTGATTGGCAAACTAACTACATTTGAGGTCGTAGAACTGGGAGACACTTTACCTAAAGTGGAGTCAACATTCAAGGCAACCATGCACAAGAATAAAAGGATCTAACCTGGAAATGCAAGCACAAGTAATAGTGATCTAAGAGAAGAACTTGGAGCCTATGCTGATACAATTATAGGAGGAAGAAAGGAAGCTAGATGAAATTGTGGCACTGATTGCTAGAAGAGAAAATAGAGGTAAGGGTAAATTTGAAGGAAAATTACCTTTGAAATGTTTTTCATGTAACAAGATTTGTCATTTTGCATCTAGATGTCCTACAATAATTCCAAAGCATAAACCTAAGTTTTTCAATTCTAAGTTCTCAAAGGACAAGGAATGTTATTATGTTGGTGAGGGAATATTTGATGATGAGGATGGTAACTATGATGAAATTGGATTTATTGCTATTAAGGATGATGAACCTATACATGAAGAAAAAACCTTGGTATCCTGAGTTGAAAATAAATCTGAATGGGTCATAGATAGTGGTTGTTAAAATCATATGACTGGAGATAAAAACAAGTTTGTGAGTTTGAAAAGACATGATGGTGGTGTTGTTAGATTTGGTAACAAAACTCCTAAACTTAGAGTTGGAATCAGATCTATTTCTTTGGATGGAAAGACTAACACTGGCAATGCATTACTTGTTGATGGACTTAAGCATAATTTGTTGAGTGTTGGACAGCTAGTGGACAAGGGTTATCAACTAAAATTCATCAATGGGAAATGTTCTATCAAGAGTAAAATAGGAGACTTGATAGCATCTGGTACTAAATCCAGAGGTAATGTATTTGAACTGAGCACATCTGAAGCTTCTTGTTTTATTGCGAAGGTTGGTGACAGTTGGTTATGGCACAGAAGATTTTTTCATGTTAATTTTGATAACATTGTGAAGGCAAGTATGACAAAAGCAGTAAGAGATCTACCTATAATTGTAAAGCCATATAACACTGTGTAGAGAATGTTTTATGGGGAAAAAGACTAGAAGCACTTTCAAGAGAAAAGCTTATTCAGCAAAAGGGAAGTTGGACCTAGTGCATATAGATCTGTGTGGTTCTACAAGAACAAGATCATACTATGGTGAAAGGTATTTTATACTTTTTGTTGATGACCTTTCCAGAATGATGTGGGTTACATATTTGAGAGAGAAATCTAAAGCATTTGACAAGTTCAAGTTATTCAAGGCAAAAGTTGAGAATGAATATGATTTAAAGATGAAGTGTTTGAGAACAGATAGAGGAGGAGAGTTTACATCAGAGCTATTCAATACATACTATGAAGAAAATGGAATACATAGACATACTTCAGCCCCTAGAGCTCCATAACAGAATGGGATAACAGAACGAAGAAACGGAACCATATTAGATGCTGCAAGGACTATGTTGCTAGAAGGAAATGTATACATGTTCACTGGAGTGAAGTAGTTGGCACTACTATGTACACATTAAATAGAATTCAGATCATAGAAGGTACAAGTAAAAAACCTTATGAATTATGGTTTGATCATACACCTACTGTGTAATATTTTAGAATATTTGGAAGTAAATATTATATCAAAAGAGATGATGAGATACGCAAGTTTGATGCTAGAAGTGATGAAGGAATCTTTCTTGGTTATTCCACCAAGAGTAAAGCATATAAATGTTTCAATCTAAGACTGAGGAAATTGATTGCAAGCGCCAATGTGAGGATAGATGAAAAGTTTCAAATTCAGGAAAGAATATATGATTGTGGTCAGATAACAAAAACAAGAGAGGTTGCTGCTAAACCTGAAGGACCCTTGATGATCAAGAATGAGATTGAAGAAGAAGAACAGAATGAAGCTACTGAGATATTGAAGACACCAAGGTATGTCAAGGAAAACCATCCCGAAGATCAAATTATTGGTGATGCAAACAAAGGGATGATGACTAGATCAAAAGCTAGAGATGAAATTTGTTTGATTTCTCAAGTTGAACCAAAGACTACTAATGGAGCATGTACAAACGAATCTTGGACTAAAGCTATGGAAGAAGAACTAGAACAGATAAAGAAAAACAACACTTGGGAATTGGTTCCAAGACCTAAGAACAAAAATGTGATTGGCACTAAATGGGTTTTAAGAAACAAGATGGATGAGGAAGGCACAGTGGTAAGAAACAAAGCTAGACTGGTATGTAAAGGCTACTCACAACAAGAAGGTATAGACTATGAAGAAACATTTGCACCTGTTGCTAGATTAGAAGCTGTAAGACTATTCCTTGCTTATGTTGCACATAAATACGTTAAAGTGTATCAGATGGATGTGAAGTCAACATTCTTTAATGGTGATTTAGAAGAAGTGTACATTGAGAAACCTGATGGTATTCCTTTGACAGATGATGAAAACATGGTTTGCAGACTGAAGAAGGCACTGTATGGACTGAAACAAGCTCCAAGGGCATGGTATGCAAGACTAGATAAACATCTACTTCATCTTGGTTTCAGAAAAGGTAATGCAGACAGTAATTTGTATTTGAGAACTGATGAAGATGTAATCTTAATTATAGAAGTTGTTTTCGATGATATCAATTTTGGAGGCAATGACAAAATGAGTAAGAAGTTTGCTAAAGAAATGGAGAATGAGTTTCAAATGTCAATGATTGGTGAGATGAAATTTTTATTGGTTTGCAAATTAGTTAGAGTAAGAATGACATCTTTATATATCAGACCAAGTGTCTTAACGAAATATTGAAGAAAGTTGGAATGGAAGATTGTAAACCTGTTGGTACACCCATGGTGACAGGGAACAAACTGACTAAAAGTGATGAGACTCAAAGTGTTGTGCAGATGAAGTACATATCAATGATTGGAGGTCTGTAATATCTAACACACACTAGACTAGATATTACCAATGCAGTTGGAATTGTGACTAGATATCAGGCAGATCCTAAAGAGACACATTTTTCTGCTGTGAAAAGAATTTTTAGATGTTTGAAAGGAACAGTAGAATATCGATTATGGTATGAAAAATATGATGATTTTACACTACAAGCTTTTACTGATGCTGATTGGGCAGGTAATGTGGATGAAAGGAAGAGTACAAGTGGTGGTGCATTTTTCCTTAGGAAAAGGTTGGTTTCTTGGTTGAGCAAGAAGCAAAACTATTTTGCTCAATCTACTGCTGAGTCAGAGTATGTTGCTACTGCAATAAAGTGTACACAAGTCGTTTGGATGAAACAAATGCTGAAGGAAATTGGAATAATTTTTAAAGAACCAGTGATTATCCATTGTGATAACACTAGCACAGTGAATATGTCAAAGAATCATGTAATGCATTCAAAGATTAAACATATTTCTATTAAGTATCATTTCTTGAGGGAGAAGGTGGCAGATAAAGAGATTAAACTGGAGTATATTAGCACCAAGAAAAAGATAGCAGATATATTTACTAAACCTTTGCCAAAAGATGCTTTTGAATATCTTAGAGGCATGCTTGGGGTGATGGCCCCTCCTAGTGGAAACTAGAATGATGCAGATGTGTATCAGTCCAATGGATCTCAGAGCTATATCATTTTCTGGACTTGATGTATGGATCTACTCCTTAGGGGGAGTGATCGCAGAAGAATACTATGGAGTACATTTGGGTGATCTTGCACCTAGCTGATTGGACATGAATATTTGAAAAAGCTACACCTTATAGAAGATTACAAATGAGTTATGGCACCCTTTGCCAAGTTTGCCAAAGGGGGAAGGAATCTATGTGAAAATCCCTACTATTTTGGGAAGATTTGTGTTGAGGATATTGAGAAGATTGTATTAAGAGAGAGTACTTTTGGGTGATGCATATAGATTTTCCCATATGTTGCCATCAATGCCAAGTGGGGAGATTGTTAGATGATATCAATTTTGTTTACTGATCATGCCGTTGATATTCATGTTTTGTCACTGATGTCAACATATATTTATGTGAAGAGGACAGATTGGCTACTTGAATGGAAGGAGTGTACAGACACTGTATAGATGTTTCAGATTGATCAAAGTTAGATTTATGTAGAATAATGTGTGTTGACCTTATTCCTAAGGTCGCTTGGCTTTATGTTGCATATTGTGGTTGTTTAGTTGATTTTGTGAAGACTGGTTTTCTGGACTGTAACTGTGTTTCTGGACAGAGAAGGTCTCTGTGTTTTGGGTATATATTTTTGGCAAAGATATTTTAGAATATGTGAGCTTACTGGTGGAAAATTGACATATGGTAGAGTAATGGGTTGGGTTCAATTGTTGTTTGGATACTGGTGACATCATCTGTGGCGTGTATTCTTGAGAAGACCTATTTCCTGGCTGACTTTAGACATGTAGCGTGTGAAATTAATTGTGAGCATGAATTGTGGATCTGGAAGTATATGTGATGGACTGTAAATGATGTATAATTGTTATAGGTACCATGTGTATCTTAGCAAGGGGTTATGTAATTATTTGTATCATGGAAAGCCTTAATTGGCCAAACTAATTAATTATGTATTAGGAAAGCTTAACTAGCCGACCTAATGAATTATTGTAAGAGGGTATATATGAATGATTTTTTTTGTGGAGAAGATGTGAAAGAGAAAAAAAGATAGAGATGTGTGGAAGTTGTGAAGCTTATTGACTACTGGACACAGAGCAGAGTTGATACTTCATTGGAACTGACCAAGCAAAGACAGTTGCTAATAGACAGTTCATCAGAATGTGTATTTTCTTTATACACTTGATTTGGATTGTAAATCCTTGAGGGTGGCCTTAACCTTCTTTGGGCAGTGTGCCTTGGCAGTGAGCCTACTATTTTCTTTGAATCCTAACAGGGTCTGTCTCCTAACAGGGATTGTGTACTGTAATGTTGTAACAAGCTCTTAATAGGGCTAGTATCTTTTAACAGGGATACTATACTCTCAGTACATTATTTGTGGGTGTTAATTCCCATTAGGGTTTTACCTTTAACAGGGTTTCCTCGACAACAAATGTTGTGTTATGGTGTTGGCATTTGCTGTGTTATCATTTACATTTGCAGATTTGGTTTATAAAGTTTAAAGTTTAATAATCTATATCATAACTGATTCACCCCCCCTCTCAGTTTTCTTGTGGACTGTTATTCCTACCAGATTGTTCATTAGTAGGTTAGTTCACAAATCTAAAATCATATTTAAATACCATTTATTTCATCATCCATAAAACATCATATAATTCACATTGAGTTATAATACCATTTTGTGACATTATTTATTCCAGACAATATCAAAGCATATAATCACATGAAAACATATTTACTTCCACAATATCCAATATAATGTCAAACATGTCTAACATAATCACAAAGCATAATTAATTTGGTCAAGAGTATGCGACCAAGTCAATATAGTCCATAATGTCACTAAGAGTCCCAAATAAAACACATAATAGTATCAATGTCTGAGAATATAACATGAGTATCTGAAAATAAGAGCATACAAAGTCTAATCAAATTACTGCGGAAAAGATCTATGCATGTCTTCCACATCCTCCCAAGTAGCACTGTCAACAGAGAATTGGTCCCACTGGACCTTATACTGCAATACATCTTTTTTGTGCACCCTGATGGTACATTGACCAATGAGGCAGGTAGGCTCCACTAGCACCACCCCCGGATCCTGAACCTAAAATGCATGCCAATCTAAGATATGCGATGCATCTAGATGATAGGGTTTCAACAAAGAAACATGAAATAGATTATGAATTCAGGCTAGAGCAGGCGGTAGAGAAAGTCTGTAAGTAACGAGGTTGATCACCTCTAATACATCAAAAGGACCCACATATCTCGGTGCAAGCTTGGAAGACTTGCCAAAACAAATTGAGCTCTTATGTGGTCAAGTACGTATCAGAGTCATTTGCTCCTCCATCTCTCTCAACAATTGAGGAGCAATAATGATCCTGTCTTCTACTCTATCCCAACTGATAGGAGTGCAGCATTTCTTCCCATATAGTGCCTCAAATGTTGTCATTCCCAAAGAAGCATGGTAAGAGTTATTGTAGGCAAAGTATACCAAGGGAAGATACTCTTCTCATTTGTATTGTTGATCCATGCAATACATCCAAAGTAAATCCTCTACAACCTGATTTACTCTCTTAGTCTGCCCATCAGTNAAATGTTGTCATTCCCAAAGAAGCATGGTAAGAGTTGTTGTAGGCAAAGTATACCAAGGGAAGATACTCTTCTCATTTGTATTGTTGATCCATGCAATACATCCAAAGTAAATCCTCTACAACCTGATTTACTCTCTTAGTCTGCCCATCAGTCTGAGGATGATTGGTTGTGCTAAAGTTTAGCTGTGTACCCAAGGAAGCATTCAAGGTTGACCAAAACCTTGATGTCATTTGTGTATCTTTATCAGTTATAATGGTCTCTGGTACACCATGTAGTTGAAAAACCTCCCAAATAAACTTCTTGGCCAAAGCCAAGGATCCATCCCCCAAACTCCCTGGAATGAAATGAGCTACCTTGGTTAGTTTGTCAACTATTACCAAGATTACATCATGCCTGCATCATGTCATGGGTAAACCTTGGATAAAATCCATACTAATGACTTGTTATTTGTATTCTGGTATATCATGAGCATATAAAAGTCTTGCTAGGTGAACATGCTCAGCCTTGACTCACTGGGCTACAAAAGCTATCACATCACGCTTAAGCCCTAGCTAAAAATAGAGTGGCCTCAAATTGGAAATCATCTTGTTTACTCCTGAATGTCCTGCAAATGGAGTGCAATGCATCTCCTCAAGTACTATCTTCCTCAACCCTACTCAGTTGGGAATATACATCTTGTTCTGGTATCTTGTAATACCATCATCCTCAAAAGAGTACCCATCAAAATGATGATATGATGGATCAATGTGCAAGGTTGACTTGATTATCTCATAATGATCATCACCTATAAGCTCTTGCAACATGTGATCCCTCAACCGTGTCCTAGAAGTAGAGATAGCTGCAATATGTCTTCTCCTACTAAGAGCATCTGCCACTCTATTCTCCTTGCCCTTAATGTACTCAATGCCAAACTCATACTCACTTAGAAACTCCAACTAATGTCTCTATCTCACATTGAGATTAGGCTATGTGAAGATATACCTAAGTCCCATGTGATCCGTTTTCAACTCAAATGGCTTACCCAAAAGGTAATGTCTCTACATTACTAAAGCATGCATAATTGCTGCCAATTCCAAGTCATGAGGTCATAGTTAACCTCATATTGCTTTAGCTTTCGTGACTTATAAGCCACTACCTTACCCTCCTGCATAAGCACACCTCCAAGACCTTCACCCGAAGCATCTGTAATCACTGTGAAATGCCCATTCAGACTTGGTATAATCAAGATAGGAGCGGATGTGAGTTTCCTTTCAACAACTGGAAGGCTCTCTCACATATATCAGTCTACTCGTATCTTTTCCCTTTCCTCTGAAGGGATGTAATGGGTTCTGTAATCTTGGAGAATCCTTCCACAAACTTCCTGTAATAATCTGCGAGTCCCATGAAGCTTCTAACTTCACTCACATTTTGTGGATTTGGCCACTCAAGTATGGCTTTAATCTTTGTTGGATCTACTGCAATTCCATCTACAGAGATAATGTGACCCAAGTAATGAATCTCCTTCTGATAAAAAGAACACTTAGATAGCTTCTCATAAATCTTCTTATCTCTAAGTTGTTGTAAAACTATTCATAAGTGCTCCTCATGCTCCTCCATGGTCTTGGATTAAATCAAAATGTCATTAATGAAAATCTCAACAAACTTATCTAGACAGTCTCTGAACACACTGTTCATCAAGTTCATAAATGTTGCAGGTGCATTTGTCAATCCAAAAGGTAAGATGACAAATTCATAATGTCCATACCTTGTCCTGAAATTAGTTTTGGATATGTCCTCTTCTTTGATTCAGAGTTGATGATATCCAGATCTCAAATCAATCTTTAAGAACACTGTTGCTCCCTTCATCTGATCGAATAGTTCATCTATTTGTGGAAGCAAATACATGTTCTTGATAGTCACCTTGTTAAGCATTCTATAATCTATGCATAACCGCAAGGTACCATCTTTCTTCTTCACGAAGATAACTGGAGCTCCCCATGGTCACACACTAGGGTGTATGAACCCTTTATGCAAGCATTCCATCAACTGAGTCTTCAACTCTTACATTTCAGTGGTGGTCATACGATAAGGAGCCTTGGATTGAGGCTCGATTCCAAGCATTACATCAATAAAGAAGTCAAATTCCCTCTTTGGAGGTAACTCTGGTAAATCCTCTGGAAAAACATCCTAGAACCCCTACAAGATATGATAATCCTCTAAATTAGGTGGAGTGTCAAGATCTTTGACATATGCTACATACATCATACACCCCTTCCTCTTTACCTTCTTTAATTGCATGGTAGAAATCTGTCTAAGGTCAAAGGGTCTTTTCTAACCCAAAAGTATTACTGGTTTACCTGAATCATCAAGACATTCAACTTACTTGTCCTTACATTTTACTAATACCTTATGTTCAGTTAACCAATTGATGCCCAAAATGACATCATAGGAACCTAATGTGGGTACATAAAGATTTACTTGCATCTGAAATTTTGGAAGTTCTATCTCACTGCAAGCCAAACATTGCTCAACCTTATGCTCTGCCCTATTTCCATATTCTGCCATCCATGGTTCAAACATATATATAGGTCTAACAGATAAATGAGAAACAAATCTAGGATCTATAAAACATTCTGTAGCTCCTATATCAATCAAAATAAAAATATTTTGGCCAAAGAGCTTACTGGCCAACTGGATCGGGGTAGCCTGAAAGTCTGCCTGTCTACGATCAACCACTGCATGAGTCTGATGTTGAGTCTAGAGACCCTTCCCATTCTCTATGATCTGTACACTGCGGGAATGAACTAACATAATGGTCACCTCCACAAGTGAAGCAACCACCCAATAGTCCTTTCCTACCCTTAGATCTGTTCCTCCTATTGTTGCCTCTATTCTGATACTAAGCCTCATGGTTGTTGGTATTCCTGCCTGCATTCCCTCTCATATACTAGACATGTTTTCATCCAGAATCCCTAGGTTGATTGTCTTGGAATTTCCTCTTAAATCCTTGAGAGGTGTTAGTTCTCTTATTTCCCTTTACTGAAGATACCTGCTATAGTTTCTATTCTTGCCTCAACGCCTTCCTAAAAGAAAAGTCCATAGTTTCAAGCTCGTGCATGTCAGCTTCATATACTATTTCAGGACGTAAGCCAAAAATAAATTTGTGGGTTCTAAACCACTCATCACGCTGGTACTGTGGTACATACTTTACCAAATGGAAAAACCTCTCATGATACTGGGTAACAGACAAAACTCCATGTATCAGGTTCTAGAAATCAGCCACTTTTCGGTCATAATATAACTGTGGTAACCACCTCTTACAAAAAAGTACAAGAAAATCATCCTAAGAGATCTCAGTAGGCTGCATCCTCTTCTCAGCCATCTCATTATTCCACCATGTATCAGCTTCCCCAGTCAACTAAAAAGCACCCCACATTGCTCTAGATTCGCTAGAAAGATTGTGAACATGGAAGTACTTGTCCATGGATACAATCCATGCCTCAACCTCGTCACCAATAGTCTTACCATTGAAGGTAGGAGGTACAAACTTCTTGAGGTCCTTGCTCAGTTCCTCTGCTATTCTTTCCTTGTTATTGGGTACTACTGCAACCCTAAGATCAACATTATGTTTCAACTGGTCTTTATTCCTCCTATCCTCTTCTTCTTTCCTCTGAGCCTCAAGCCTCTGATCCTCTTCCTGTTTATGCTGAGCCTCAAGTCTCATATCTTCTTCCCTCTTCCTTTTCTCCTCATCACCTGGTCTACCTCTCAAATCCTGCTCAAGATTATCCATACGCTCTCCTTGCTGTTGCAAGAGATTACCCTACTGGGTTAAGAGAGCCAAAATCTGATTGAGCCTCTGGTTAGATTCACCATTATGATCATTGCTAGAACTAGCCCATTTACTATTCCTGGTATCTATGGTGTCAGATTATCTCTTACACCAAGTAAAAGTACACAACTTTCCAATAGAAGACCCAGGTCCCAATATTTAAACACAACTCTGATACCACATGTAAGAACCAATTTTTCCAATAAAAGCCTAAACATGCTAAAATTTCTCCTATGTCGATTCCATTGTCATAGTCGGTCAATCGCTAATGAATCATCGATCAAAAAGCTCAAGTAATCATGAACACATAATTCTATTTCCATTTATTCATTTTGACATTACATAAAGATAATACAACCAAGAGTAATCGACCATATTTTTGAAACACAATAATCCAAAAACTAAAAACTACAATGTTCAATATATCCAGATGTCAGAGATCTATGTCGAGCACCTTACATCATAATGGGAATATAATACAAATACATCATGTACAAGACCATAAGGCCTTAAATCAACATCATAAATGTCATCGGACAATTGTCCAGCTGCATAGTCCAATCTCCTAAGCCATCGAACTCCTGTTCAAATGCAAATCTCGAGATGAGAGTGTAGTTCAGGGGCTTAATCCACCCAACCACAGAGTGGTTAGCTCCCCCAGGGCTCATCCTGAAATGAAGAGTGCACTGACCCTGCCCAAGAAGTCTATCTCTCAGCACTGATGGATCGGAAGGAATCTGGGGTGTCTATGATTTCTAACTACTTTCCACAAGTTTCTAAATAGATTCTATTCACAGATTCAGGAAGATGAAACATAACCATACACATTTAAGCAAACATGTGTTACCAAGCTTTGGCCAAAGCACTTTTTAGACCAGACTTCTACTCGCGGGTAATGCAAAATAAAATTACCCTTTCCTAGGATTCCACATCCTACACCTTCGTTTACATTTCAAAAAAAACATACTATAAATCATAATGCAACACTTGCAAGCAGGGATTCAACACATAATTTAATTTCAAATCCAAGTGTACTAGAGTTTTCTTTAAGAGGACTAAATCAACAGTTCTTGATAACAAAACAATTCACCAAGCCTCTTTTATGTACAATATCTGGTTTTGTAAAGATACACAGTTTTCTATGTTCAAATTTTCTAAAGTTTAAAATTCGGCTGCTGTAGTTTCAAGTTTGGTTTTGATAAAATATTCCCAAACAAATTTTCCATATATCCTTTCTAAATCTCAAGTAAAGTTTAGTTATTATCAACAAAGATTAAACTAACATGATGCTGGAAATCTTCCACAAAATGTATTATATGCACCATCAGAAATAAAATGGTTGAGTTTTTGGTATCAAAACAAAAAATTTGTTTGTTGTCTATTTCCTAAAGATAACTAAACTTTATAACTTTTGATTTGTTGGAATTTGTTTTCAGAGTGTTTTTCTTTTCTTTCTTAAACAGAGAGTTAACAATAAAAAAAATAAAGGAATGTGAAGGGAACCTGGTATCAAATGGAGACAGCTAAGGATTAAAATAATAGTATGACAATATGAACCTATGGTTAACAACAATCTGAACACTAATACCATAGTAGTTCGTAGATAAAATAACCCAATGTAAGAAAATAAAACCACTTATAATGATCGGGTACCATAAGAGGTCATGTTCGGTGTTAACAAAGGAATTTCTTTCTTCGACAAGCACCGTAACAACAGAGAGTGGCTAGAAAACATAAAAATAAAAATGCTTCCCAAAGGAATAATTGCATCTACGCTAAATAACCACAGCAAGAGCATTTTAGGAAATACAACACCCAGTGACTTCTTCAGGGAACAAACACATAGAGAAGGTAGCTAACTGTAAATACATAACCAAAAAGCATTAACATGTCAAAAAGTATGAATTGGAACCTAGATAGGACAGCCGCTCCTGTTTCATCCTTGCGAGTTTCCAGAAATGGTACTTCTACTCTAGCTTATTACCAATTTCTTCCTGTTGTGCTCCCCTAACTTCCCATATAATCAATCCTCCTTCTATTCAACTGTGTCCCTACTAGATGGTGCGTAATCTTTCTTTTAAACTCTCTTTCCTCCTCTCCTTGCATGCGCTCTCCCTAATTATCTTTCCCCGCCACGTTTCTTTTTTAACTTAAAAAATAATAAAAGTGCTTCCTCTATATTCCAATGCATGTATCCACCTCCCCTCTATTTCCTGCGCAAAACTCCTTTACCCAAATTTAATGCAAAAACCAAAACTAACAAACTGCCAGCATGGAAGCAATAAGTCAACGTAATTAAGGTTCTAACTTCCCCTTAATGTCCCACTCTCAGTCTAACTGACCGAAGATATCCAAGATAAGGTCTTTCAACTCCAAAAGAATTTCTAAAACAATCCCATTATTTTTCTTTAAGGTTGATTCCTTAAATTAGGGAGCATTGAAGAAGGGTTATGACAGAAAAGGATAGATGCTATAAAATTCTAAGGCCCATCCTCAATTTGAGCTACCTATCCTAACATACATCTTTTTCTCTGTCGTCTACAATAAGGGTAAGATGTTAATGCAAGCTCATCCATCTCCTTTTGCACCTGCATCCTAGCCTCCAAGAGCACCCTTGTTCCTCTGATCGCTCCTAGAGAAAAATGAGGAAGGGTACCTACGACTGAGTCTGCAACTACCTCGTGACACTTCCTCCTTCATCGGTAGGGCCCTATTTTTTGCTAGTCACAACATCAATGGACTCTCTAAGGGAGCAGGATGTTACCGAGACTTCTGTAATGTCCACTTTTTGGCCAAGTCAAGAAATAGGGACAATTACCTTGTGATCCAAATCGTAAGTGACTTCTTTTCTTAAGGTCCTCAAATATTACTATGAATTACTACTTATGTACACAATTGATAAGATACATAGATTAATAATGATATAATCAATAATAGAACAATATGTGTAGAAGATATTGATCACTGCTATATCTGATAGAAATAATGATGATAATACAAGTTGATATGTATATATATTGCTAAAGATATTAGCCTTTTCTTATTTTTCAATGGAGAGTGTTCTATGGACTTTGCCTATAATCGCTTGTAGAAATTAGATTGCAATTTATGAATTAATCTTGTAATGTATGCAATGAATGGTAAGATAATATCATCTATAGTCATCAAATTGCTATCTCAAATATGATCTTTCAATCCTTGAAATAACTGATATGTTGATATCACTTATCAACAATATAGTTGCTATCTCAAATAGGGAATTATACTCTTGCAACAATTACTATGATGTTGTATCAGATCTTATCAATTTCTACCTACAAAAAAGGTGTTGTCTCTAATATGTATTTAGACTCCTACAATTGAATTATGTCGATAAGATAAATGTTCAATATGATCATATCCAAATAGGATTATATATAAAAAGGGTTATGAATGAATGAATGTTGAAATGAATGGCTTCAACTGATATTTATATATCCCCCCTTGAACGGTTGCATCCCTTAATCATATCCACTTCCTTGCAAGAGATTGCAACCCTTCAATACACTAACCAATAGATTGTTAATCTCCTAATCAGATCTTCATGACTCCTAGTCAATGAAACTCTTCATCTTTATTTGATTCATTAACATTAAGACTTAATGGTATGTCTTAGTAGATTCCATTATTTAATTATTGGATCTTTATTAATTGATATCTTAAGGAATGGCTCGGTCCTAATGATCCCTGATATATGGTGATCCAAGTGTTGTCGTCAAATATACAATGATGATCCAAGTGTTTTGGTCTAATAATTTGCAATGGTTTGGCTAGATGGTTTAAGTTGGGCGATTTCACATGCAACAACTACAATGGAGAAAACATGGTTGATTATGCAATTTGTTCATATAATTTGTATGAGAGAATTGAGGAAGTTGTAATTGGGGAACACATATGGGATCTCAAATCAGATCATAGACCGATGTACATAAATCTGTTGTGGGCAGATGATAGGAAGCTTGGGGAAAAAAACCAATGCCCTCAACCTCCTTCTCAGGGTAGAATTCTTCTGACTTAAGAAAATGGTAACATCTTCAAGGATACAATTGAAAGACTTTGTATGGGGAAGCATATGCACATGCATGTTTTTAATAGCCATGCATTATCAAGTCCGATCCATGAGGCTCTCTCAAAGTGCAAGAGAACAATAAATATAAAATTTGAAACAAATTGTTTTCTAGCTAATGAGTGGTTCGATAAGGAATGCAAGATTACTAGGAGAAATCTAAGGGAGTCAAATAAAACAAACCTTGACATTAAAGCTTATAAGTAGATCCTAAAGAAGCAAAAAATTGATTTCATGTTCACAAGGAGAAAGGAGCTAATTTCTCTGGGTAAAAATAACCCCAAACTTTTTTGGAAAGAACTCCAGCCAAGAAAGAAGCAAACTGAAAATAATATTACAGCCACCCAATGGTTTGACTATGCCAGGAAACTCTATGAACAAGAAGGTGGAGTGGACCAGCCACCCTTGATCAACAATACAAAAAATATTTTCACCGTACAGGAGGTAGAGATGGGTATTAAGAAGTTGGGTGTTGGTAAAGAAAAAGACCTAGTTGAGCTTCAAGAAGAGTATCTCAAGTGGGGTATGAAAACCCTTGCACCACACATTACAGAAATCTTCAACAATATCAACCAAAATTGGACAATCTACCTTGCAATACCACTTTTTAAGAGTGGTGATGTCAACAATCCCTCCAACTACAGAACAATAATGACCAATTTTCTCTTTGTAAAACGTTTTTGGAGAATGATAGAAAATAGGATCAACAAATGGGCAGAAGAAAATCATAAACATGCAAAAGGGTAAGCTGGTTTTAGGCCAAAACACTCAATGATGATCATTGTATTAGTCTGAGGCACATTATTGAAAAAAGGTGGGAGAAAAAGGAGGAGGTTTTTTGTTGTTTTGTTGACTTTAAAAAGGCTTTTGACACTATCCCTAGGGAAAACGCTTTGGCTCAGGATGGAAGAATTGGAGATTCATACGCATCTCAGAGTTGTTGTTCATAGGATGTATGAAGAGGTGAAAGTCAAAATCAGAACTTCAGCTAGCATTTTAGAATGTTTAAGGAGTGATATTGAGGTCAAACAAGGTTGTCGTATATATCCTCCTTTGTTTGGCTTATATATCGATAAAATTGAAGAGTGGTTAAACATGCAAAATGGTGAAGGTATCCAGTTGGTTGAATTTGTAATAAGGTTGCTCCTCTATGTAGACGATCTCATTTTGATTGCCAAATCTGCCTGTGGTTTGCAAGAACATTTTTTTTCTCTTAAGCACTTTTCCAGAATGGTGGAGATGCAGGTCAATATCAGCAAGACTAAAGTCATGGTTTTTTCTAATAATAAAAAATAGCATCAACACGAGTCTTATTTTGGTGGCAACGTTCTTGAGGAAGTCGCAAAGTATAAATATCTCAGCATTGACTTCATAAAAAATCTAAGCTGGGAAGGCCGCAGAAATAAAAGGACATTAGGTTGATGGAAGACATTTTATGCTCTTCAAAACAGGTGTCGTGAAGTAGAGGTTTGGGATTGGAAAACTACTCAAACCTTGTTTGGTCTTCTTGTTCTGTCGGTTGTTCTTTATGGGTGTGAATTATGGGCCAGCAACACTTCAATAGCACAATGGAAGTAAATAGAAGGAATCCAAAAGCGTTTGATTACAAGCAAATTTAAAATCAAAATCACTGTCCCATTTGATATCATGCTAAGTGAAATGGGGGCTGCCCCTATCGAGGCACCTGCTATTGTTCGCCTCATAAGCTATCTAAAAAGAATTGAAAAAATGGAAGGAGATAGATGGCCTAACGTTGTCTTTAATGATATATTGTGCAAACAAAAAAAGACATGGATGCAACAAAACATCAAGTGGGTGAGTAAATAGAATATGAAATTCGATATGTGCCCCACAAATAAGAAAGAAATAAAGGTCTTCGTTATGGAGAAATTTTACAAGAGAAATTGGGGAAATGAGATTTGAAGGAAGAAAATATATTATATCAATGAGTTCAACCCCACATGTGATCAATTCCAAAAAGTGTACATAGGGGCCAACATTTCTTGGAGAGATAAAATTCTTATTTCTCAGCTGAGAACCAACTCTCATCAACACCACTGTGAGACCAGGCATTGGAAGAGGCCAAAGGAGGCTTGGGAAGAGAGAATTTGCATGTTTTGCAATTCTGGGAAAGTAGAAACTAAACATCACTTTATTTTAGAATGTGAAACATACAAGGACAGCAAGGAAAAATTTGTGGATACTATATATGGTAGCTCTTGGCATAACCTATTTAGCGAGGAGTACATTGAGAAGTTAGGTGTGCTCATCATCAACTTGCACAAGAAAAAAACTGAGTTATTGAAGTTGGCTTAAGTTGTCTAGTTGTCCCATAGGCTATGTTTAGCCTCGTGGACATTAAAATTCTATCTATCTATCTATCTATCTATCTACAATGCTTGGTATCTTATTAGACATCTTAGTCATTTGTACTTCATCCTTAACTTTATCATTGCCAATCATTAACTTTATTCTCAACCATGTTTTGAACGTAATTGTAGATGTCGGGAATCTATATTGTTAGTTTCCTTGTGTCGTCCTTAGTAGAAGCTTGTTGTCGACTAACTACCAATCAAATCATTATTTGCTAAGTCGATACTATCCAACCTTTACATGTCTTCCCATGTCCACATGTATGAAGGTGTCGATTACCTATAACACACATCATATCTTATTTTTGCTTCATGAATAGGAATCGTTGATGCTTCACATGTCTTCCCTCGTCCACATGTATAAAGGTGTCGATTACTTGTGATGCACATCATATCTTCTTTTTGCACGAACTTCTTTCTTCCATAGTATAGTATCTTAATTCTTTTTCCACTGTTATAGCTCATGGATGAATCCCCTCCTTCCAATTGATAATTCAATCTTAATAATGTTTCCTTTAGACAATAGCGACCATTAGATGGAGACTTGATAACATTATCATTTATACTTTGAATTATCCATTAGTCATCTTAGATGGATGGCACTACTTTAGAAATTGTATATGAGTCTAAGTCAATAGAGTCATATATTGTATTGATATAGAGTCTGACTTGTCTTAATAGTAATTGATATAAGCTTTCACCACTTGATATACTTTCCCAATGTTATCATGATGGTCAAACCACCATACTTTAGAGTGCGCATGTCTATGTTCCCTCGTGCTTCTCTTTTAACGTTGCTCCCCTCTGAAGGATCCAAGTTACTTCGTTGGTACTTGGAAACAAAGGGTAATATGTTGTACACTTCTTATATTTGTTATCATGATCTTCTATCTGATGTATCTTGATTTTTAACAATCTGAAATAATCAATGTTAGGAGATTTCCACAATCCATTAGATAGAGATAACACAGTTTTTGGATTTGATTGTGTGCAAGTTTTTACATCAAAGTTTCAAATCACACTCTATGATCCATCATCAGGATGAGAAGAGCTGAAAGAGAAAATCTTGATGATGGGTCACATAGTGATTTGAAACGTTGATGTAAAAACTTGCACACAATCAAATCTAGAAACTATGTCATCTCTATTCTGAACAATGCAAAGTGTTGGGGCCATTTAGGCCTTCTTCTATGTTGACTCAAATTTTAATTTTATCTTTGCCTTCATGTGCTCTTCTTCAAATCTAAAAACTTTGACATAATGATGAAATACCCATATGCACTTATGTACTAATAATGTTTTCACTACTATGGGTTATGACACCAAATAATCAAATTCCCATGTCTTTACTTGTTTTGATGTTGTGGATATCATGTGTCACTTGTTGTGGG
>MU226102.1:1425772-1442140 GCA_018584345.1 Thuja plicata
TTTTCACAAGTATTTATGGATAGACACATGTATCCATCAACGACGCCTACAACTAAGGTAACTCCAGCTCCTCCCAAACAGGTTACATAACTAGTAATTCAAAATGCACCTATGAAAGGTCCATAGGTTTCAGCGCCCTCAGTGTCAATAACTTTTGATATAGCAAAAGACTCAGAAGATACTATAGTAGTTGATAATATCAAGATATCCATGACAACATCTGACAATTACATGGACAAAGTTGATAAAGCATTTGTAAGCACTAAAGAGATGTGCACTGATGATACATCTTTACAACAAGATGAAGTTCCCTCCAATGATCCAATAGACTTGAATAAAGAGAAAGAGACTCAAGATAATGAGACACCAGTCAAGGAGATACCAGTAAAGAGTGAATGCATGGATACTAGTCAAAATACTATATTCACTCCATCTACTTTACTGTCTACTTCATTGTTGTCAAGGTTAACTCCTGACTCAGCAAGTTTAGATGCGTGGGGAGAATAAAACTTAATGAAGATCAAAAATCTAGCTATGGAAAAGGCCAAAGAGAAACAGGTTATGAGGAATCCTCTCTTCTTGGAATCAGTAAACATCTTGAATGATCTAGTTCCTACAGACAAGAAAGTAGCCAAAATTCAATCAGTTGAAGATGTCGACGACATTATAACAAGCTTCAAAGCACACTTTACAGACCTAGTAGACTCTGCTACTAGAATTGTAGAAGAAGAGTATAAAAAGGAGAGATTGAATGAATTGGTAAAGAATTTTACCTTAGACTTAAAATCTTTAAAGATTGGGCAATCTATATTGAAAGAATTGGCAGCAAAAGGTAAGAAAGTTATAGCAAACTGCATGGACAGAGTGAATTTCACCTCTAAACATATCAAAAATATAGAAGAGGCGGAGATCATGGTGGACAATATTAGAAAATCAGTTGAGACATTCACGCAAGACATGAACATCTGTAATAATTTATATCAAGATTAGTTGGACAAGATTGAAAAGGCTAAGTTGGAGATTAGTAAGATAAGAGTTAGACAAAATCAATTGAGAAATGCACTTGCGCCCTCTCTAGCAGTTCTGAATGAGAACATCAAACAGATAGATGCCACCATTGTGACAAATTATCAAGGTCCCTACATGGATTTGATAAAGATGGAGAAGCTGACATATGCCTTATGCACGCATCTTTAGATAGTTAATGCAATGAAGGTATTCTGGCAGAAAGAGATCCAATCTCTTCAGATTGTGTACCCAGATGTTTACATGGAGTAAATATCTAGAGACTTACAAGTTTTGGACACCTTTGTCATTAATGTCAAAGGGGGAGTAATGTATATAGAGAATGTGTGTGTGTGTATATATGTGTGTGTGTGTGTGTGTGTGTGTGTGTGTTAAGAGATGCAATGATATACAGTTATTTTGTGTGTTAAGTCATTTTGAGAAACTTGGCCACATTCCTTTGTTGCCATTAATGACAAAGGGGGAGATTGTTGGCAAGTTGACTCCTATAGGATACATGACTTATTTTGTGTTTTCATTATGGAAACAAAGTCATATTAAGTTTCTGTCAAAGATAACTTAGAAGATAAAATGACTAAGTATGGAAAATAGGATAGACAGAGTTATATAGCAATCAACACATCAGTACACATGCAAGAGATCGAATCAAAGTATGCATGTTCAGATATATGTTCTTTTTGATGTATACATACTAAGTCCAGACATGCGTGGTACTGAATGACAGTACGAAGAAGATACAGGAAGAACAGTACTACTACAGTTCAGGAAATAGAGCATGTAGCCGACTTCAATTTTTTGATCAGCGTGAATTATTTTGTTGTGTAAAGGCTAAGCGCCTTTGATTATATGTTTGTAATAATTTCTTTAGTATTTTTGTAAACATCCTTAAGCCAATTTTTTTGGAAGTGTTGTGTATTATGTTTTTAGGGCCGACTATAGTCTTGTTTTGAGTCATGTCTATTCGGACATGAACATATAAATATGTAATGTAAATTTATATTACAAGTGTCAATTAATATGCATGGAAAAGATATAGAAGAGTAGTATAATGAAGTCAGTATGAGATAAATCCCTTTAAGAGAGTAAGAGCATCAGCGCATAAACAGAACTGATCAGACAACAGTGTCATCACTGCAGTTCATTTTTGATATAGTATATATCAACTATCAGAAGGTTGTAGCCTTCATCTTATTGGGCAGTGAGCTTAGGTAGTGAGCCATATACCTTTAACAGGGTTTTTCAATAGACTCCTAATAGGTTCATTGTACTTGGATTGTAAATACTACTCCTAACAGGGCAAAGGAACTTTAACGGGTTCATTATACTAGTGCAATATTTGTGGGTATTAATTTCCACCGGGGTTTTCCTTTGATCAAGGTTTCCTCATAATCATATCATGTGTTATGAGTTCTTGTATTAAGATTCATTGAATGTATGTTTGATTTATGCTTAAAGTGCTGAAATATAATTAATAGACAAACACTGATTCACCCCCTCTCTCAATGTTTCTAACAGAATTATGTGTTCATGATTACTTGATTTAATTGAACTTTTTGGTCAATGAGTCATTAGCGATTGACCGACTATGACTATGGAATCGACATAGAATAAATTTCAGCATGTTTAGCTTATGTGGCTTTTATTGGAAAAATTGATTCTTACATTTTCCCTTATTTTCAATAGGTGTAATCATAGGAACATGAGGCACCATAGGAGACTATGAAATCTTTGGCGAACGTGAAGGCTCCCCTAAGAAATACACTTTCCTTTGGCCTCCAATGAAGAGGGAATAGAAGATGAAGAATGTTGAACCATAGGGTGGGCTGAGATGTAGGGATAAAAATGAGAGGGGTTATAGGTGCTACAAATTTATAAGAAATCTCCTTGGTCTTATTTTTATTATAAGCTTTGAAGAATAGATCCTGTCAGGGAGCATGGACTCGGTTGGAGTAGGCCAAAAATTGTCTAATAGAAAGCCCCCATGGGATACTAGAGGTTGATATTTATTTTCTTAGATAGTGTGTTTATTTTCCTCACGGGAGAACTTGAGGCACTTATGAACTATTGAGGGGATTGTCCCCATAGAGACAAGCTAGGGGATACCCAGCTTTACTCAGAAGAGATCTGACTCAGGGATAACAATGAAAGTGATAGAGACCACCTTGGGTCCCATAAGGAACATCAAGGTGGTAAACCCCAAAGGGGGAAGGGATAGCCCTTTTATAATTTCTAATGATCGTTGGACACTCATAATATCTTTCATAGTGTACCCTGTTGACGCAGACTACCTCCTTCATAATAACATCCACTCTACATGTGGGATCAACCATTATGTCCTTTACAAAATTCATGTTTATTTTTGAAGGGATGTAAAAGGGATATGGCTCTCCATAATAGGGGGTGTCTAGAGGTGTAAATGTGATGTCCATGTCACTCCTCTAGTTAGAGGGTGAGATAGGAGTGATGGTTACCATATTGACAAATGAACTATTACCCGATGGAGGGGGAGGAGATGATGATACATAAGGGTTCAAGTTGGGTTCACCAAAATTTGGAGAAGGGAATTTGCCACCCTCAAGGATTGATGAAATCCCAAGGAGTGAATTGGCCCTTGTACCACCTCACTAAACTAGTGTTCTAGTGAGATAGGATGATTAATTGATTAATTGATATTTAACTTATGTGAATGAAAGATGAAGTAAAAATAGAAAAAACTCCTATAAACTGATAAAAATGATTTGATTACTAGAAATTAAAGATCAAACACCCAAGACCAATAGGTGAAATCCATAAGCTCATTGTCTTGGACGCCTGCATGACTCCAAGACTACAACACGGATTTGGTATGCCAGTGTGTCATGTGTGTGCCTCGTATGAATAGGGCAGGAACTTCAGAGCCAAAAAACTACAAGACCCATAATTAAACTAATGGGACTAAAAGCAGGAAAGATATCACTAACAGAACATAAATAGAAAGATAAACTAACTATTCTAAGAGAGGAGAATATTGAAACCTTGGAATCATATGTTGATGAATCCCAAGTCCAATGTAACGTCCTCTCCTTCATAACTTGCACCAAGATACAGTAGATATGATAATGGATAAACTGATAAAATGATAAATGATAATAATAGTGATAGAAAACAATCAAGAGCTAAGATATACTAATTGAATAAAAGGAAATGGATTGAGGATCACTCCCCTTAAAAACCAAGAAGTTGGAGCTCAACGGCATGGAGATAACAAGCTAGTATGTGATGGAGAGTGTCGGACCAACAATGAGAGATGATCAACAAGTTATGAATTTGTCCAAAAATGGTAGAAAAGATGCAATGTGATTGACATGATTGAAATGTGCTAAGAGAGTTCAAAATGTCCAATAGAGGTCAAATGAAGAAAAAACTAATGAGTTTAAACCTTGTTGGAGGATTCTTTATGTCAGTGGGCTGTGAGGAGGTGTTACATTGCCAAAAACAACATGTGTAACATCTCAACAACCACCTATGATTTTTTAGATTCATAGGGAAAGTGTGTGTTGCACAGACATCTTCATGTTGTGCAGGTGTCATGAGCCAAACATGTTGTGTGGTCAATAATCCAGACAAGGGAGATGACAAGACAAGCGGGGTTATATGGAGGCTAAAGTGGAATTTTTATTTTTGGCGAAAGAGGAGGCATTATGCAATGAAGAATTACAGGGGGTATAATTTATGACATTACAATATCACCTAAAATGGTGTAGTGGGAATCATGTTGGATAAATGATTTATGTTGATAATTATTAAGGTTAGGTGAGAGATTTTTCATAGAGGTAATTTTAATTTCATGGTACTAGTGCTATTTGGGAACAAACGACTATAGAAACTATCTAGATATCAAGAACATCATATATGAGGAATATAAGTTTTTAATCTAGAAATACACATTAGGATTATCATGAGGCATATCTAGGAGGGACCCAATTGTGGCCATTGCATCTGTTGTTTTGTTGACAAGTGGAATATGCTCAAACTAGTGTAGGTGAAGTATTTATTGAAGCTATATACAATCTATTTATAATGGGGCGATGTATCATCCTTAGTTTTATATTCATTATTGACCTAGATTATAATAAGTTGAGAGTCTACATAAGCCTAGAGTTGAGTGACATTTCATTGAGAAACCATTTTCAATCTAATAATTCAAGCTTCATACTCTACTATACTATTAATCCATGGGAAATTCAACCTAAAAACTTTAATAACACCCCCTTAGGTGGTGATGAAAAGGATACCAACCATTGAACCATGTTGATTGGAGGATCCATAAAAATTAATTTTCCAGTGTGATTTTTTATGAATGGTAAACATGGACTCATTTGGAAATTTCACAACTATGGGATGAATGTCAACCATAGAAGCTTATGCTAATTTATTACCAATGAAATGAATTTTAATGTCCATCCTATGTACATAATCAATGTCAAACCACTAAGTAGAATCACCCATTTAGCCACACAAAATATCAAAGATGTATTAGATAACATATATTTTAAGGGATCAACTTTGATATTAGCTTCACTTGAAGACTAAGCATATAGTTTCTAGGGTTTTAGGACCCAAAGAAAATGGCCAAGAATGTATTCTCCATGAGTGTGTTATTGAGTTCATATCTCACCAAGGTATTATTGTATAGTAAATGGATCTCTCATTTTCATTCTCATTGTGCTGGGATAGGAGTGCCTCGAGTTCAACTAAATTGGAAAAGATATACAACAATAGTGGTCTCCCTTGAATAGGGTGCATGAGGACTAGAGAATTGGTTATGTACTTTTTGGTTTCAGTCAATCCTTATAGACATAATGAATCTCATTTGAATGCAATATCTTTGTGGAGCAATTGGGTAAAAGATTGACTATTTTAGTACCTGATTGCTTATGAATGGGGGTGCAAGCAGCCCTGGCTCTGGAAATGAATTAGAAGGATCATCTAGTAATAATGACCAATTAAACTCCTTCTATGACATTATTTCAAATGATATAACTAATTTTTCATCTTCCAAGTTCATTGCACAAGGGAAGCAAAAATAAAAAACCCTAAAAAAATCTCTACTTCATATTCTGAAATGAAAACTGCATTATCAAATGATAGATTGAAAAATACTTTTATTTTCATGGAAATTGTAGATACTTCTAAAATCCTTGAAAGAAGGTACCTAGATGAGTGGGTTTCTAATGTTTGAATAAATAAATTGCACATTCAAATTTTCTTTTTTAGAATGATACAACATGGGTTATTTTAATTTATTTAAGGATCATAAGATGTAAGAAATAGTTTTTCAAAAATTAATACTAAAATATTGAGCAGTGTCTATTCCATGTCCTAGCATCATTTCCATAAGCCCTAAATAAAGATATCCTACCTCTATCCTACCCTAAATGGTTAACAATTAAGAACGTTCCTCCATTGTTGTGTACATTTTTGCCTCAAGTGTTGGCCCCACTAGGTAATGTGCTTAGCTTTGATGGATCCAAATCTATTCTTGTTAGAAATTATGATCTTAGGATACTAATCTTTATGATCAAGAGATAAAATAAATAAAGTAAAAATTATTTTCCAACCATAACTTTACACATTACACAAGATATACATAGTAAAAACCCTTTCAGGTACAATAACCCATAAAGAATCATTTTATTAAAACATTTGCAAAGTATAGTCTATCAAGAACAGACTAAACCTGGGATACTTATCCATACTTTCATATATGACCCATGATAACTTATGTGCATATTGACATAACTCACTATAAATTTCCATATTCACACTCTCTCAAATGAGAGAGAACCTCTTTAAATATAGGAGCAAGGATAGAAACATTAGTCACACCTTTTAAATGACCACCATTCATAAATAATTAATAATCTAATAGTTATTAGATCATATTTATTTCAAATGGCATACACTTAATAAAGAATATAATATATAAGGTTTTGTTTAATGGTAAAAGGGATAGTCTAAACTAGGGTTCTAAAATAGTACCAAACCCTCTGTCACTAAACATTGGAATACGAACCACAAAAAGGGGAAGGTGTGCTTAACTTCTCTCACTTAGAGAAAGTCAAGAAACTACCCTATTCNCCTTTTGATTCATATTTTTTATTGTAAAGGATTGATTAAGGTGTCATATGTGAAGCTACTAAGTTCTAAAACACATGAATGAAATAAAAAAAACTAAGAAAATAAGATGGAATTGAAAACTACCGATAAACCCAAATCTAAAATTGAGATTTAGACTTATAGTTGTGGCTGTAAGCTGATTCAAAATTGGTCTAACACTGTCAATAGGTACCCTAGTCCTGTCATAGTCCAAACTGAGCACTGAGAACATATCCAAAACTATAATTTTGTGCATTGTCTTTATGGTAATTTCAAGTCAAAATCAGTTGGACTATGGCAATAGGCACCCTAACCTAGGAGGAATATGGTGCTAGGCACCTTAGTCTAGGAGGTCTACGGCTCTAGGTGCCTTATCCTATTAGACACTAGTACCAACCATCACTATCATGTTGGAGCAATGCTCTTCGGCCAGGATTACACCCTGCATAAACCTTCATGAAGAGAACAAATTGTATCACCAATTGAGATAAAATATATTGAGTTGAGATAATTTACAAATGTACACAAGCTTTCTTATATGCGAGAGAGAAGAGGGCACAAAAGGATACTTGTTTCACAATCATATGTGAGGGTAGATAAAGATAACTATTGTCAATTACCTATCTATAAATATCAAGGTAAATGATAAATGCCTAAGTTGGACTTAAGAATGAGTAAATAATATTTACTCCAACACCCCATTTTCCCCCTCTTAAATGCAACTTAGGGAGAGGAACTATTATGCAAAATGCAATATGATATGATGATGATATGGGTCCTAGAAAATAAGGTCATGTTAGGTACCCATGTACAAAGAAAATAATTTCTTGCAAACAATAAAAAACAAAAAGCAAAATAGAGAATAGCTCATGGGATAAAACTCCTCTCTAAAAAAGAGATAATGCAAATAAAGATAAGTGATAGGATGAGTGATGTATGGAGGTCTCAACATCAATAACCCACAATAATTACATCCATGAAAAAGATGCAAATGATATCCTCTCATAAGAGGGAAAGAGAGACTATTGAGCCCCCCATAATGAATAATATCCTGAAAAATGGTAAATGTGTAAACAATGATGTCATCCATACAAAAAAATTCTCCCATAAGAAGAAACAAACCCATGTAGTAATGCATGAATGCCTCCCAAATTGGATAGGAAATAGTAGGGAGATGAAAATGTTGTCTCTGAATTTCACATGCTTTCTTTTTCATGTTATTGATAATGGTAAATACAAGTTTTGAATGGACCCCAAAACCATTTACAAAATAGGGAAATATATATTAAAAAAATCCATTACAAACATCAAATGCCTAATAAACAAAAAGCAGGACCCCAACACAACCAACAAAGCCAAAACAAGTTACAACGAAATACCAAAAAATAGGCACCAACACTACATCCAGCAAACTACCAGCAAAAGATCAGAAAGATCTACTTGTTAGTTTCCATGGCCTTTTGAGCCTCTTTTTGCATTTCCTTCATTATCTGAATGGATTCTTTCAAACTTTTCAGCTCCTTTGGCGTTTCAGGTAGTTTCCTTTTGAGACTACTTCTGGTTCTAGTTCCTGGCCCCGAGGGCCCAGCATCATCATCCACCATGATAGTAGTATTTTCTAGCAAGCTACTCTCCAGATAAGAATATGGGGCTTTTAGATTAATCACAGAGACTTTGATTCCCTCATAGCTATGCTTCAACATTTCCCTAATCATATGCCCGTTATTACTAACTTTGTCATTTAAAGCTTTCAGTTTTTCATCCATAATGGCAGAAATTCTGGTTGTCAGGTCCTCATTCAATTTTTTATTTTTTACCTTTCTTGTCCATGTTGATGAAGTCACAATCCAATCAATTACATGTCTAATCAATAAAGAAGGTGACAACCCATAACTAAGGTGGAAATTGATGTAGAACAAGCTCCAATGACAAATTGACAACCATATCAAGTCATCAAATAGATATGTCCTCTATCAAATTTGAAAGACAAATTAGGCAGATTGACCTAATAAATAGTGAAATAAGTCATATTAAGCTTCTCCACTATGAATAAAAATCAAGCGGATCGACCTATTCCACTATTATGGAATGAATCATCGATATGAAGCCCAATCAATGGATAAAAGGAGTTGGATTAATCTCTAGGGTGGATTGACTCTTGGTCACATACATGACCACCTAGTAAGAATGAGAAAAAATTCTGAAAATAGAAATAAAGCAAATTATCATCTAGGGGGTGGCCCTCTAGATACCTATATGGAAACACTGCTAATGGAGGCAAAAATAGCTTGTTGCCAATGATAAGGGCGACTAATGTATGGGCATCCTAATTCTTTACATTTTCTTCAGTATGGTATTTAAGGTCTTATTTTTTTGTTGGTTTAGGTTCTTAGGGGCCCTTGGGGTCCATTTGAATGCTTTTAGATAGATTTTGAAATCTAGGAATCCAAATTCCCAAGTTCCCTCCTAAAATTGAATTTGAACTTTCTAGTGACATTTTGCCTTGTACAAGGTTGGATTTTGTTTTCCACCTTATTTTTAAGTTGCTTTATGTCAATAAGTCCATTTTGGGTCATTTTAGGTCATGTGGGTGTTATTTTATGAAATTTTGAGCATATTGTAAAAATTATAAAATTACAAAGTTGCAATGTGTTAGTAAATAGATTGTTCTTTTCAACTTAACTCGAAAATACCCAAAAATGCTTAAGAACAATCGAATATAACAATTGGAAAATTGTTATTGAAGAAACTAATTTCCCTCTGAATTTAAAGGTACATCTCCCTTATATGATTATTTTTAGTGAATTTTTCTTTTTCCTAATCTAACAAGGGTATGTTCTTAACCTGAGAATAGGAGAGGCAAACCAAGCTAATCCTAGGTAGGAAATAGCTCAGGCAGGACGGATTCAACTCTAAATATAGCCAGCTCTAAGATTNATTGTTATTGAAGAAACTAATTTCCCTCTGAATTTAAAGGTACATCTCCCTTATATGATTATTTTTAGTGAATTTTTCTTTTTCCTAATCTAACAAGGGTATGTTCTTAACCTAAGAATAGGAGAGGCAAACCAAGCTAATCCTAGGTAGGAAATAGCTCAGGCAGGACGGATTCAACTCTAAATATAGCCAGCTCTAAGATTTCATCAATCATATTTACTCCCAAAATTGATAATGCATGAACTTCTACTAAAAATGTAGATGCAAGCCTAAAGACTAACGATGAAAAGCTAAACAGTCAATCTATTTCACATAAACATTTCCCAACTCAGGATAACAACATATCTTCCCCTAAATTAATTGTATCAAATCATAATACATAAACCTGGTTCAAATAAAGATTGCATATCTAACTTCAAAGAAACATTCAAATTCAATAGAAAGACAAATGAATGCAATGGAATAGTTAAAGAAATGGTATTCAGACACACACAATTGACTCAGCAAAATGCTATCTTTCACACCAAAATTTAGCTGATCTTTGAATTGATTTTGGAAATAGTACATATAGAGTCCCAGATTGGGCCGTTACAAGAAAGGGGGAGAACCGAAATGGTTCAAATTCCCCAACTAGAAATGATAACTGAAAGATTATCCATTACATAGTCTCAAAAATAGCACAAGGGGGAATCTATTTAAGCTTCAGTTTCCTTCCCCTTGTCTAATTTAGCCCTATAGGCCGTAACAACTGTAATGACTCAAATGATTTCTACATGCCTATTAACGTGGATGTTAGTGTATTGAATGAGCCACCTAGAATGTTCCTTGGTGAGAATCTTAATGGCATCAGTCCAATCTTTCAGTTCTTTCGTCGCTCTGAAAATGCTTCCACTCAATTGCTGGAGTTCTGGTAGTTTGTATAGATGAGAGGAAGAATCTTCTGTCAATTTATGCAAATAACTAGAAAATGAATTCTGCATATTGGCTACCCCGATTATTGCTTTTCCCTGACCACTGGTCTGTGATTCTGTATGAAGCCCTAAGAGGAGTTTGAAATATTTTCTCTGCTCTTCTTTGATCTTGACATCTATCTTTTGCAATCCTGCTTCGGCCTGGATGATCATCTCAATCTTAAGCTCTAGGCTCTAAAGTAATTTTATCAAAGGCTCATCTCCTTTCTATAAAATCATAGCTTTTAGAGCTTCTTTAGTCTTCAACTTTACTACCACATGCAGCATAACTATACATTCCTAGCACTTCACCCTTTTTGACGTGAGAGTCTGTAAGTTCATAGCAATGTTATTTCTCTCTACCTCCAACCTTAGAAGGGTGTTACCTAGCTATTCAATCGCTTCTAGTCCCTCAGACTCAATCCTCTCAATCCAGCATTTACCAATCTTCCCATAATGTTGGTCCTCTTGCAACTTAGCCAGAATGGCTTGGTTCTCCGCAGCACTGGGGTCAAAGGTGGTTTGGGTGCTGGGAATGCTTGCAATCAGAGTGAGGAGCTTCTTGATGAAGTTGGTTAGCTTAGCCACTTCTTCCTTAAGTTGAACTTTGGCAGTCTTGAGCTCCTCGAGCTCTTCCTCTATCACTACATTGGTATATTTCCACCAATCCACCTTGGTGTCATGACAAGCCAAGCCCATGTCGAATGAGTGCGGCTGAAATTCTGAAGTAGTCATGTCTTTGAATCTACCTTCCTTAGTTGGCTTAGCCACTTCCATGGTGAAGTGCCCAGTCTCAGGATCATGACCCAGGATAGACATTTTCTTCACTTTCTTCTGTTTACCCATAGCGGCCTTGGGCTGAAAGGTTTGTGATAGAGTGTCTTTGCTAGAAGCCCCTTCTTCCACCCTCTTCCTCTTGCATTCGAGAGTATGTTCTATCCATGAATCTATGCTAGTAAATTTTTTGGCAGAAACCAACTCCTCAATGAACAATTTCCTGATGAACAGAGGTGTAGCCTTTGGTCTCAAAGAAAATGGATTTATTCAAGTAGGAGAAGAGGATACCAATTTGGCTACTGAAGTGACCTTTTGTTTCTTCCTGGCCTCTCCTTCTGATTCTTTGGTTGAAGGAGTATCTTCACCTACTTCCACTATGATGAGAGACACTCTCCTGAGAGAATCCTAGGTCTGGGTGTCAACCGATACATCTACTATGACTGTTTTTATAGACCACTTTGGTTCTGCATCCTTGGTGAGCTCCTTTGTTGTTCCAATATTTGGGAGTGGACCTTCTCCACAAGTCCTCTCCAATGTGATTGTTTTCTCAAGAGGTTCATCACCTCCTCCCGCTGTCTGGGTTGATCCTTTGGCAATGGTTGGAATTGTTACCAATGAAGTGGTTGCAGTATCAGCAGTATCCTTTTTTGGGGTTCACTGAGTAGGAGGCTTCCTTTCTAATCTCTTCCTTCGGCCTGAACTCCATTCGACCCATTGTTCTATTCTTTTGTAGATACCCCCCATTAGAGTCAAAAAATCGCTAATGGCTTGGTCCAACATGGATTTAAAATTGACAGGGGTGAGATTTATCTCCTCTAGATATGTATTATCATACATATGATTTCCATCATCTTCTAGCCCCTCTACTGCAATGTTAACATTAAACCTTTTGATTTGTTCAATAGTTAACTGGGCATAGAATCTCTCTCTGCTTTCCAAATCATCCTTACAATTAGCCCAGTAGTCTTCAATATCATGTACATGATGAATTGCGTGACTCATTTGCAATACCTCCCTGGCATAGTTCACTGGATCATATTGCGGTCTCAAGACATCGTAGGTTTCCAAAGAAGACCTCTTTGAAAATGTCTTGAGAACATTCTTCACCTCTAACTGGGAAACATAGTTGTAAGCTCTGATGGTCATGGGGAAGTCATATCCCTTCTTCTTAGCCTCAACATAGAGTAAGTTCACTTGGAGTGCTTGCCTCATTACTTCAATCAACATGATCATATCAGTAGGATACCTGGGCAGCTTCAAAGGGAAATCATCAAAACTTGCAAGATGAAGATATGAGAAACCTCTAAATTGAATTAAATAGCATCCAAATTGGCTGATGAAAGCCATGGCTTTGAGGGAGAATCTCCTTTCTAGATAGCCTTGTAACTCCTTGCACAATCTCATTGTAAATGCATCATTAACCCGAAGATACTTAGCATAACTGTTATACAATTGTAAAGAGGGGAAAATTTATAACTCTTGACATCATTAGGAAATTCCTCTAATTTGGGAAGACCTAGCCAAATTTGGAGTGTAGCTAGAATATATAAGATTACTGAAGATAAGTAAAATTCATTCTGGCATTTAGCTCTATCAAAGGCCTCCAAGATATTATCACTTACCATAAGCTCCCAATCAATGAAGTGATGTTGGGAACAAATTATCTCAACCAGGAAGAAGTGATGATCAACAAAATTGAGTGCCTCACTCTCACCTCTGATCCTGTGGAGTAACACCAGAATGTCAACGATCTTCGGCTTTAGATTAGTGTTGGATAATGTCTTTGGTAGCTTCCCTTTGGCGCTCTTGGGTTCTTGAAACCATGCTTTCATTATCTCCTTCTTCCAAACTTTTTGGCAATATATTCAGTCATCACTCAACTGTATGTCATTTATGAATACTCAGCTTGCTCTGGGAGGCGAAGCGAGTTCTGGACCAATTCCCTATCAATAGATAACAACACTATATCATTAGGCATGAAAATTTTCCTGGTATCTGGGTTGTATCGAGTGATGCATTCCTAGATCAATTATGGGGCTTGAGCATCCACAGGAAAACCAGTGGCCTCAACTAATCCACTCTCCTTCAACTTCTCCGTAATAGGATGTATATGGTCCACTTTTAATCTATTCTAGAAGTTCTGCATGTCAAAGAACTTCAGAGATGTATCAAAAATCTTATGCCATTCAGAAGTAATGTCGTTCATTCCAGCGAATCGCATGAATCTGGAAGCCATGCTTTTGATGATTTGTATTTAGAAGTTAGAAGTACCTCTTAGGGATGCGGGAGCAAAGAATAGCTAAAATATGAGACTTCAAATTCAAAACAATTTGGCGAACAAATGGTAGCTCTCGTTCGCAACTTTCAATTGATTTTATAACTTTTGAATTCTTACCATTTAATGGCCGACTTCCCGCGCCACATGAATTAAAAGACCCCAACATTAATGAAAAAGCCCATTATGAAGTAAAATGAATTTATTTGAATTAATTACCTTGCCTTTACGGGCCGTTAAGAAATGTCTTTTCACTTTTAGCAACCACAATGATAAATTTTTAGAGGTAGCAGAAAATCACTTTTACACTTCTCCTTTGGGTGGAGAAGTGCTCTTGGAGTGCTCTTGGTTCAAAAATCCGCCAAGAGAGAAATTTGATCTATCAGGATTCCAAAATGGCATGTGTCTATTTCATCTGCCTTCTCTATATCTTAGATTCTTTATGAGATAGGTTCTTCCTTGAAATCACTTCATTTAAATGGTTTGGAGGAAAACATACTCCATGGGTCAAAACCCGCCTGTAGGAGTAGGGGAGAAGCTATTTTCCACTTTTTTTCCTTTGGCTTATTTCCTCAATTTCTTTCTATTGAATCATTTCCTTTGGCTTGTAGAGGTGTAATCTAGACACAAAAGCCTTTCTTAAGCCTAAAGGATCCATTTTAGAACTATACTTCTTGATGGAACATCACTTAGTAGTCATCAATGGAAGATGCACTCTGTTGATACTTTTCCACCAGTGGAGAAGCTCGAGCCCGATTCTCTGTCGAGCTGCAAAATGAAGGATTATGGCTACATACTTCCATTGTGTGTAACACTGATGTTAGAAATATTTTAACCATGGCCTTTACTAGATTGGGAACTTAACCTACCTGATGAAAACATGAACTCATAAACAGAAACCCTCCGGTTCACAAAAGAGAAGGCAATTTGGAAAAATTTGGTAAAGGCTCCCTAGCCTAAGGGGAAGATTTCTAGACTTAAAATCAGGACTAACAAGAAGCTTTCAAGACCACTACTATACATTAAACACTCACTTTTGTCTGAAAGGTATGCGGACCAAAAGTGGGGCAACAGCTGGCTCTGTCTAGGGACTTGGTCATTCACATGTTCAAGCAAGGAATCTCAAATCTCTAGTTTCGCAAAAGCTCAGCAAAAGGCGGCTCACAAAAAAACTAAAGCAAGATGTGGAAAGGGAAAATAGGAAGGGCACTTAGCTAGGAAAACAAAATCAAGAACTAAACATAACTATCGTACAATAAAATGGTTACCTATTTTCAATTTAAATCTGGTAGAGCTTCAAATCCTGACCATTATATGTCAGGGGTAGTGCTTCACCATCTGGATATGTCAATTTGAAATAATTCTTCTCGAGCACTTGATGGATCTTGAAAGGTCCTTTCCATAGTGTTTCAAATTTTCCTTACATGCCCTTGGGTGCCCTACACTTGTCCCACAACAGCACCATGTCTCCTATCATAAATTTCTTGGGTCTGCTCTTTTTGTCAAACAAACTCTTTATACGTATCTGATGTTGTGTAATGTGGTCGACCATTTTCTCTCTTTCTTCTTCCAGTTTGTTTAGGTACAGAATCATCTTTTCCAAACCATTTTCATATATGCCATCTTCTACTGTTGTTCTCAGTTTGCAGGTTGCTAGCTCCAGTGGTAATGGAAGGTTGGCCTCTACTTTGTAAACAAGTTCAAAGGGGGATACACCTATGGATCTTTTCGGAGTCACTCTATCTTCCCAAAGGGCTTCATATATTTTCTTATGCCAGGTTCTCTGGTTGTCTGCTACAAGCTTCTTCATGATATTCACCAAGTTTTTATTGTTGGATTTGGCTTGACCATTCCCTTGATGGAAATAGTCAGAAGAATGACTGACCATGATGTCATACTCGAAATAAAATTCAGTAATTTCTTGAGAAGAAAATTATGCAGCGTTATCCATAACTAATTTAATAGGCATACCAAACCTTACCAGGATGCTTTCTTTGATGAATTCACATACTACTTCTAAAGTAGTTCTTTTGGTTTCTTTTTCCTCCACCCATTTTGTAGAGTAGTCAGTCACACTGATTATGTAGGTATGACCTGCACTGGATGTGGGGTTTATAGGGCCAATAATATCAAGACCCCATTGTTGAAAAGGACCTTCAATTATCACCGGTCTCAGAGGTAACGCTGCTAACTATGGCTTTCTGGTAAACATTTTTCATTTCTCACACTTTGCTATCCAGTGGTAAGCATCTCTGAACATTCCTA
>MU226102.1:1471378-1493617 GCA_018584345.1 Thuja plicata
GCACAAACAACACCATATCATTAGGCAAGAGAATTTTCCTGGTATCTAGGTTGTATCGATAAATACATTCTCAAATCAATTCTGGGGCTTGAACAACCACGAGAAAACCAGCGGCCTGAACTAATCCACTCTTCTTCAACTTCTCCATAATAGGATGTATCTGGTCCACTTTTAATCTGTTCTAGAAGTTCTAAATGTCAAATAACTTCATAGATGTATCTCAAATCTTATGCCATTCAAAAGTAATATCATTCATTCCATCGAATCCCATGAATCTGGAAGCCATGCTTCTGATGATTCATATTTAGAAGTTAGAAGTACCTCTTAGGGATGCGGGAGCAAAGAATAGCTAAAATATGAGACTTCAAATTCAAAACAATTTGGCGAACAAATGGTAGCTCTCGTTCGCAAATTTCAACTAATTTTATAACTTTTGAATTCTTACCATTTAACGGCCGACTTCCCGCACCACACAAATTAAAAGACCCCAACATTAATGAAAAATCCCGTTATGAAGTAAAATGGCTTTATTTGAATTAATTACCTTGCCTTTACGGGCCGTTATGAAATGTCTTTTCACTTTTATTAACCGCAACGGTAACTTTTCAGAGGTAGTGGAAAATCACTTTTACGCTTCTCCTTTGGGCAGAGAAGTTCTCTTGGAGTGATCTCAGTTCAAAAATACGCCAAGAGAGAAATTTGGTCTATTAGGATGCCAAAATGGCATGTGTTGATTTCATCTGCCTTCTCTATATCTCATATTCTTTGTGAGACAATTTCTTCCTTGAAATTACTTAATTTAAATGGTTTGGCAGAAAACATACTCCGTGGGTCAAAACCCGCCTATAGGAGTAGGGGAGAATCCATTTTCCACTTTTCTGCCTTTGGCTTATTTCCTCAGTTTCTTTCTATTGAATCATTCCCTTTGGCTTGTACAGGTGTAATCTAGACACAACAGCCTTTCTTAAGCCTAAAGGATCCATTTTAGAACTGTACTTCTTGCTGGGACATCACTTAGTAGTCATCGGCAGAAGATGCACTCTGTTGATACTTTTCCACTAGTGGAGAAGCTCGAGCCCAATTCTCCACCAAGCTGCAAAATGAAGGATTACGGCTACATATTTCCATTGTGTGTAACACTGGTGTTATAAATTTTTGAACCATGGCCTTTACCAGATTGGGAACTTAACCTACCCGATGAAAACATGAACTCATAAACAGAAACCCTCTAGTTCACAAAAGAGAAGGAAATTTGGAAAAATCCGGTAAAGGCTCCCTAGCCTAAGGGAAATATTTCTAGACTTAAACTCAGGACTTAAAAGAAGCTTTCAAGACCACTACTATACATTAAACACTCACTTTTTTCTGAAAGGCATGCAGACCAAAAGTGAGGCAACACAATGCAAAAATAGTTACAAAACTTGTCAAAACAAATGCAACTTTGGATGTAATTGATAGAAATAAGTTGAGGGAGTTAGAAAGGAGGAAAATTGATCTGAAAGTTCTAATTTGGTTGAGAAGAATGGATTTGGAGAACCTTTGAAAAAGAAAGCTAGTCTTCAAATTTGAATAATCTATTTTTTTAATGTATTTTCCCACATTCTCAGTCTAAAACATGTTTTGTACAGAATAGGTACAACCCTGTACTCATTAGGGGGAGAAATTTATGTATCTTATCTTTCATTTGAAATTGGTTTCTTCATATTTCATATTGTTTTGAAGAAGATATAGCAATTTTGGTATGAACTACTCTAAACCCTACCTAGGGTTTCCAATGAGCATGTTTATTCAAAAATGTGACCTTCCACCATTGAAAATTCATGAAAAATGGTTTGAAGGTCTATTTATATGTCTTCCATCATTCCCCAAAGGAGAAGTTGGAATGTTTTTGTTTGTAAAAGATATGTGTGATTGTTCTCACATTGCAGGTTGTCCTAAAAAAAAGAAGCCAAATCAAGGAGGGTTTGATGTATTAATGTTGTGTTTTAGTCTGATCAGTCAGAGTATATGTTGTAAAGGTTCTAAATACATGGTGTAAGGCTTTGATAGGCATGTATTTTTTATTAAAATTATTCAAAATAGGAAATGGGTTGTTGTCATGCCTATGTGAAGACAAAGTTCAATCCTTGGCATTGAGGATTGATATGATGGTTTATGTTTGATTTCTTTAATTGTAAGAAGTGCCTTGGAGTGGTTTCAAATGCAAAGAAGAATATTGTTTTAGTAAAAATTGAATGGATTGGGCAGTGGTGATCAAGAGTAGGCTCTTGATAGACCTTAGTGACAAGGTGTCTAGGAAAGAATACCTAGGATGCAACTAGTTGTCTTGAAGGATCCATTGTGAGTCCTTGTGTATTTGTTTGGGTTTGAAGTCCTTCCTCTACATTAGGCCTCACCAGGTAGGTATTTTCAATGAGAGAGATTGGGTGGTGGTCTATATCCCATGCCACCTTGAGCTATAACCCATTAATATATAAACCTTGGCACATAGATCAAGGCATGTAAAGAACATAGTGCAAATCACCACATAACCATGTCATCCAAGCCAGTGATGAACAATGGGAGAATCCAAATAGGACAATTCCACCAATGAATATACAACTACCCCCAAGATATATCACAAGATATGTGATTTCATAGACAACTAAAGATCCATAAAATTTAACTTGATGAACTTGCAACCAGTGATAATTATGCCTCAAGGTAAATCTCATCAAATCACATCTAGAATGAAAATCAAATTTAATTGAGAATGAAGCTAGAACAATGTGCGACAAATTCAATGGCACTCATATTTCCAAAATAACCTTCTAGGACCTCAACCAATGCTAGTAATAATTATCAAATTTGGAAACAATTTCAAGATGACTAGCTTTGATATTGCGTTGGATCAATTCTCTTGAGCTAAGATCACAACTTGTAGAACCTTTACGGAGAGAGAAAATTGTATCATCAAATGAGTTGAAATATATTGAGTTAAAATGATTTACAAATGCACATACTTCTTATTTAGGCAAGGCCAAAGAAGATGGAGGGCACAAAAAGAGACATGTGTCCCAATAAAATGTGAGAGTAGGTAAAGATAACTATCATCAACTACTTGACTACAAAATACAAGATAAATGATAAATATCTAAATTGTACTAAAGCATGAGTAAGTAACATTTAATATTACAAGATAAACCAAGTAAAAATGTAGGAACGCTTCCCATTCTAGATAGGAATTATGAGGAAGAAAAAAAATTAGTTGGACTATGGCATTAGGGTCCTAGCCTAGAAGGAATATGGTACTAATAACCCTAGTCTAGGAAGAATATGGAACTAGGTGCCTTAGTCAATGGGACACTGACATCTAATGATGTAATCTTTAGAAGTCTTCTATGTGCTGGCCCTGTAACCTCTAAGCTTTATAATCTTTATGACTGGTCACTTGAATATGTATTTGTACAAGAGAGTGGAAAGGGGTTTTGGGCTATATAGGGGCTTGCCTCAATCAAGCCCCCATTTTGGTGATCTCCAACTCTATGAATAACCAAGTACAGGTTTTGTTTTTAAAAATGTGTGTGCTCTAAATTTTAAGTGTTTCTAAGATTGTGGCAAGCTAAAGAACATAAACATAAACAAGAGTCCTACTCAAATGTGTTCGAGTAAACCCTAGGTGAGATAAAGAAAAGTGATACATAAATTAACTCAAGAAAATATGAATGACATAAAGCTATAATAAAACTTAGATATGAAGCTTACTAATGGACCAAATAATTACATGAAATCATACCCAGTCCCTCAAAAATAAGGTATTAGTCAATCATCAATTGGTGATTCCTTGTCAACCTCCAAAATCCCTTGAAGCCTCCATGATGAAAATACTTGATGAATCTTGATATAAATTTTGAGATCTATAAAGTTGTTATTGCAAACCTCCTTATTCATGTAACATGCACTTTGATTGCATGATCAAGTACTTTCCAAATGAGGAATGATAACTAGCTTATATATGAGATTTTGACTTAAATTGATTAAAAGGCTGATCTATAATTTCCATAACCCCATTTCAAGGCTAGATTTGGGAATCCCAAGGCCTCCACATATCCGCCATTAAATTTAGCTTGTAAAAGGTGGATAATGTAGAGGACTTGGGATTACTAACTTTGTTCTTGGTTTACCGAGGACTCAAAGAGGACATAATTCCATTTTTGTGGTGGTAGACAGGTTCTCAAAGATAGAACACTTTTTTCCTTGTAGAAAGACTAATGATGTTATTCATGTGGCTGAATTTTTTTTTAGAGAAGTGGTGATACTACATGGTCTACCTAAAAGTGTAGTTTCAGAATGAGACACTAACATTGTTGGATAATTTTGGAGGACATTGTGGAAAAATTTGAAGACCAATTTTAAGTTCATCTCGGTGCACCACCCACAGATCGATGGGAAGACAAAAGTGGTGAATAGGAGTTTGAGGAATCTACTGAGATGCTTAGTAGGAGATAAAGAAAAGGGGTGGGATTTGATTTTACCATAAGTTGAATTTTTATACAATAATTCTATCAATAGAAGCACTGGTAAATCATTGAATTTGCATACAATAATTCTATCAATAGGACCACTGGTAAATCACCATTCCAGATTGTATATGGAATTAGTCCTAGAAATGATTCAGAATTAAGAAAGTTGGACAATGAAGAAAAGAGTAGCGTCACAGTTGAAGACTCTGCAGAACACCTGAAGAGTTTACATGAAGAGGTGAGAAAGCATATTAATAAAATGAATATTCAGTACAAGGCTAAGACAAATTAGAAAAGGAATTATAAGAAATTTTAGATTGGATATGAAGTCATGGTTCATTTGAGAAGGGAGATATTTCTAGTGGGAACATATAATAAGTTGAAGATGAAGAATTTTAGGCCATGCCAAATCCTAAAAATGCATGATTCAAGAAATGCTTATGAAGTACAATTTCCTAGTGAACTCAATATTTCACTTGTGTTTAATATTTCAAATTTGACAGTGTATCGTGAAGAAATTATTGAAAATGAAATAGAAGACTCATAGTGGAATATTCCAACACTTTCTTTAGCTATAGATGAGATAGAATAAATCTTGGATAGTCATGTTGGAAAAATCACAAGGAACGGGAAATATGAAGAGTACTTGGTCAAATGGAAAGGAAGGCATGTTGAAGATTCATCATGGCTATCACAGGAAGAGGTTGACCACCTTTTTTTTCCTCTACACACCTGNTTTCTTTAGCTATAGATGAGATAGAATAAATCTTGGATAGTCATGTTGGAAAAAGCACAAGGAACGGGAAATATGAAGAGTACTTGGTCAAATGGAAAGGAAGGCATGTTGAAGATTCATCATGGCTATCACAGGAAGAGGTTGACCACCTTTTTTTTCCTCTACACACCTGAGATGTGACAAGGTCACTTCTCAAATTACCCTGAGTGTTTAATGCAGGAGCATCCAAGGTGTAAGAGAAATCTTGCATCACCCCAAAAAAATGTTGTCTAGTTTTTCAATAAGGGCTAATTTGGGCAGGTTATTATTTTTAGCAAGTTTACTATTTTTAATAAGGCTTTTGTTTGAGCACGAATTGTTCCAATTTCTTCCCTAGAGGTTTATTTTGGGTAAAAAATAATGTCAGTAAAGTTTCATGGCAAGATCAAGTCTGGTTTTAAAGATAATAAACATTTTGGTTTTGGCAGCGTGGTACAAAAAATGTTGAACTCAATTTTTAAGGCCTTAAGGTTCCTAAAGGGGTCAAAAACTTGTCAGGGACAATTCTTAGTGGTCCCAGGCTGTAGAGCACTTTGAGAGGTTTTTGAAAAGTGGAAAATCGAGTCCATGGTTCGAAAGTCATTGTTTCCGAAAGTTGTACCATCAAGACTCAAGTTTCAATACAAAACATAAGAGAGAAAAATCATTAAGATAGGAAATAGAATCTTGGGTGCCAAAATGGGAAAGTTTCACTTTCTAGAATATTCTAAGGCAGTTATTGGTGCTACATATATAGGGATGAAGGTGGTTTCCATGTTAAGATCCAAAAGGGTAGTTTGTGGCATTGTCTTGCAAATTATTGTAGTGGAAATGCCCATGTAGCTATACCATATTATTTTTCTAAATATTTTAATATTATTTTATTGAAGATAATAGAAAGAAAGTGTTTCTATTCTTGCAATTTTTTGTTTATTTCCCTGTTGTGTTGTGTGTGTTTGGATTAGTAAGGGGAGTACCCTTCATCATACTTCCTCTTTATAAACTTTTGGAATTAAAGAAAAACATATATGCTCATGCTTAATGCCTCCTAGAAACTTCCTTCTATCAACTAAACATATTCTTGTATTACTACATGAATTTTCCTATGTTTCCTTCAACGAATTTAGCTTATGTCATACTCCATCCTTTGTCAAAGAATAGGTATTTGTATGTCCATCATGTATTTCATGATGATCAAATAGTCATGGTCTCCCTAAAAACATATAACAAACATCCATAGGCATAATATCACATAATACCTCATCATGTTAGTTTAATTCCAATTTTGAACTTTATCAGGCACTGTTCATTGACCAAAGCCTTGTGGTCCTTCTACAACCAAGCAATCTAGTAGGGATTCAGATGCCTCCTTCTCTCTAACTTCAATTTATCAACTATTTCTTATGAAAATAGGTTATCAGTACTACCCCCAGCAATAATGACATTGCATACCTTACCATTACACTTACATCTTGTGAAAAATAAATTTTTCCTGTGCTCAGGTTCCTTCTCATCATTTAGCAAGGTTCTTCTGATAAGAAGAACCTCTCATCTTTCAGCATCTTCAAAATGTGAAGACTCACCATCCTCATCTATATGTGTAACTTTTGCATTAACCTTCAGTCTCCTATTTTTCCTTTCTTGATGTTGGGGACACTCATGAGCTCTATGTCCTTCTCCGTACTAGAAACGTGTTCTATAAAAAACTCCTCTCCCTGTCCCTCGCCCTCTTTTTCTTCCTCTCTAATCTCCATTATTTTGATCATGAGGATGATAGGAATTATTTCCCTTTTGATTTTTACTACTACTAGATTCATCATTCTTCTTTTGTTCTTCATTTCAACCTCCATAAGACTATTTGTTAGGATTTTTGCCATGACTTCTTCCATTGTTCTTTTTCTCAAACTTTGTGTTTAGTTTTTCTTCTACCTTCAAAGGAAATTGATATGCATCTTCAATGGTAGACATTCTTACCATTATCAACTCTTCTTGATTATGAAGTCTCAACTTGTTTATGTAATGGACAACCTTCTCCTTGTTGGCTTCAGAATGAATCATTCTGGACACGATAGAACTCTTCTATATACTCCTAGATAGATTTTATTGCTTTCTTCAACCCTTGCATTTTATTTAGAAAATCAAGCTCATAGTCCACATGAATGAACTAACTCTTCAATTTGTCCACCATCTAATCCTATCTTGTTACTTTCTCCTTCCCTCTTCTATTTCTCTCCAAGTGAACCTCTTTCCACCCAATTTTAGCATGACCTTTCAATTTGGCCTTTGTGAATTTGACCCTCTCAAGATCTTACATTTCCTCAAAGTGAAAGTAATCTTCCATATCATTGGTCCAATTGATCAACTCTTATGGATTATGATTTCCAAAAAATGTGGAAACATCAATTTGGGTCTATTTCCAATCTTGGAAATTACCCTCAAAAGCATAGCTTCACTGGGATCTATAGGCACTTCTTTCTCTTCTTCAAATTGTCCTTCTTCTTCAGATTCATCCTCACTTTCATCTCTTACCCTAATATCAACTCCTTTATGTAGCTCATCTTTTAGTGCTTGCACTTGTCTTTGGAGGGATCTAAAACCCTCTTCTGTCACAAGTTTGATTCTTCCACCATGATTCCTTTGGGGATGCATTTTCATTACTTGTTTCTCAAACCCACAACCACAGTCCTGATGAAAACTACCTCATGTTTGACATTTTTTTTACACACTCAAGAACTTCTACTTTGATACCACTCGATGAAGGGTACTTCCCTTTCTAACCCAAACAGACAACACAGTAGGGAAATAACAGAAAATAGCAAGAGAAGAATAGTTTCAAGAACATAAACACTTACTTTTTATTATCTTAAATGAAACAACATTATAATATTTAGAAAAATAACATGCTACAAGAATGTGATCGGTACGAAATGGATTTTCAAGAACAAGATGGATCAGACTGGTGAAGTGGTAAGAAATAAGGAAAGGTTGGTGTGCAAAGGATATATGCAAGAGGAAGGCTTGGAATATAGTGAAATATTTGCATTTGTGGCTAGACTTGAAGGTGTAATAATGTTGCTTGCTTATGCTGCTTACAAAGGATTCAAGGTATATCAAATGGATGTTAAGTCGGCTTTTCTTAATGGTATTTTGGAAGAAGAGGTATACATTGAACAACCTAAAGGATTTGCTAATTCAGAAGTTAATAATATGGTGTGTATATTACAGAAAGCTTTGTATGGATTGAAACAAACACCTAGAGCATGGTATGAGAGGTTGCACTCATATATGATTCAAAATGGTTTTTTTCAGGACAAGTAACAACAAAAATGTGTATTTAAAGACAGAGAAAGATGACAGATTTCTAATTGTTGAGATATTTGTAGATGATATCATTTTTGGCGGTAATGAAGAGTTGAGGAGATCATTTACAGACGAGATGAGGAAAGAATTTGAAATTTCTATGATTGGTGAGATCAAATTCTTCATTGGATTGCAAGTTCAATAGATGAAATATGGTATCTACATAGTGAGTCCAATTATGTAAGATAAATACTAAAGACTTTTGGACTAGAGGACTCAAAACTAGTTGGTACCCCTATGGTAACTAGTTGTAAATTGTCAAGGGAAGATGATTCTAAAGAAGTGGATGAGAGACTTTACAGGTCCATGATCGGTAAGCTACAATATGTTGTACATAGTAGACTAGATATAGCACATGCATTTGGATTAATAGCTAGATTTTATTCCAATCCTAAGGAATCTCATATAGTTGCAGTGAAGAGAATCTTCATATATCTTAAGGGGACTGAAGATTATGGTCTTTGGTATGGAAATAAAGGTGATTTTTATTTGAATGTGTTTATTGATGTTGATTGGGAATGTAATGTTGATGATTGAAAGAGCACAAGTGGTGGTGCATTATTTCTTGGAGAGAGACTTGTATCTTGGACAAGTAAGAAGCAGAATTGTATATCACAGTCAACAACTAAAGCTGAGTATGTTGCTGCTACAATTAATTGTACTCGGATAGTGTGGGTTAACCAGATTCTGGTATGTATACAAGATAAGGTAATTGAATCTATGGTTATGTATTGTGACAATACAAGTTCTATTATCATTTCTAAAAACTCGATGATGCACTGTAAGACTAAACACATAGCTATCAAATATCATTTTATTAGAGAACGTGTACAAGAAAAGGAAGTAAGGTTGGATTATGTACCAACTAAGTAGCAAGTTCCTGATATCTTTGTTGAGCCATTGCCTAAGAATACTTTTGAGTACCTAAGAGGTAGGTTAGGGGTCATTCCTCTATCTGTTCTAAATTAAGAGAAGATGCATTTGCATCATTCCAAGTGTATTCATTGAATATTATTATGTGTGGATTGATGTTGTGAGGCTACACCTTAGGGGGGAAGTCTGTGAAGTGATGTTCTTTGGTTAGTCAAGTATTGCAAAGGTTATATCAGGTGTATTTGTCACTTTTGGAATTGTTTTCAAAGGGGGAGAAGATGTATGCAAAGGAGGAGAATATGTATGTTCATAATAGAAGATATGAAGATGTATGAGTGAAGTCTAGTGAAAGGGAGAGTAAATGCAGAACATGTGAAAGACAGAAATGGAAACATTTTTCTTCATGATTCATGTTGCAAATGTTGATGTATTCTATTGTTGAAGAAAGTAATGCCATCAATGAAAAAGGGAGATATTGTTGGCATATCTGATGTTGTGATGGTAAGTGTGGTTTGGTGATGACATAGTAATTTGATTATAGGATGATCATATATTATATTGTCATTTATGTCAACTATTGAATTTTGTTCCTACTATGTTGTCAAGCACATTTGTGATAAATTATGAGTTTCAGTGGTTGTTATCTTTAAGGGAGACCTATGTATGTCTCCAAATTTAAAATGCATGACCGCTACTACTGAAGTAAGTTTATGTGAGATTTGTAATCAAATGGAGTATAACAGTACAACTGCTAGAACAATTGATGATAGATGGTAGATTCATGAATGTCTTGTCAAATCTATAATGTATCTTATGATGTAGTCATGGGATATGGTGATCAATAGTGTTTAGATTATATAGTTGCAATCGGAACTACTTTGAGTGATCAATAAGAAGGCTAAGTGATCGGTGAGCGATAATAGTGTTATTCAGCAGGTTAAGTGTTTATGTTCTTGAGCTACCGATGGCAGATCTTGTATCAGTGTTCAGAATCAATGTCGCGATCATTAATGATCTGATGACATTTTTCCATGATTGGAGGTGATGATCTGGCATCACATTGATCGAGGTTATCGTGTAGAGAATATTCTTGAGGAAGTTTAATTTTAGTCAAAACATGTTTGACTCTTTGGCTGAATTTCTTATGTAAATCATTGTATAGGCTGAAACGGTCTTGGAAATATGTTTTTTATACTTAATTTTTTTGTTTGGATCATTGGATTTGAGTGGTATGCTTTGTGATTTCATTTTAGGGTTTGATCAAGGGAGTGGACTTAATAGTTCATTATATAACAGTTGAGGTTCAATGAAAAGTGTTTTGATCGTGTGTATTGTGAAAGTGTGGTGTAAGGTGCATGTTGCGATCAAGCCAGGGAAGAGTTAAGTATGATCAGGAGAGATTGTGTGCTTCAATGGATTTGATCAAGAAGAGGTAGTACTATTTTGTAAATCATTGTTATTGTTGTTCCCTAATAGTTACAGTAGTTGAAATCCCCTAATAGGATAGATCCTAATAGATCTTTATTGTAAATCCTCTAACAAGGTGACACATTAGCCTAAGGTAAAGGTTCTAATAGGCCTAAGGTAAATCCCTTAACCGGGTAGCACCTAACAATGTTTTTGTAAAATCCTAACAGGGTTAAGCTCCTCATAGGGTGTACTTCAGAAGAGTGCATTATTTTAGTGGGTACTAATCCCCACCATCATTTTTTCCTTATTTGGGTTTCCACAAGATAAATCTGTGTGTCAAATTTTTCAATGAGGATGGTTAATTTTTTCATTTACTGCTATTAAGGTTAATCTTGTGAATGGTGATTAAAGTTTAAGTGGTTTTAAAGTTGGTTGATTTGGTTTGAAAAGCACATCTAACTAGCAAATTTAAAGATTTAATGTAAAGCATGCAAACTAGATCTAGATCTAATTATGAGAAATAGGAAATGCATACAATGTGATAAAGATAAGATCTAAATGCATACAAGGAGATCATATAAAGAGAATCTAACCACTAAATTAAAAGTATGTAACAAACATTGGGTTCACCAAAATGTAAAATAGTAAAATCGGGAGAGCAATGCAACATGTAATGTGGTAAATGAATTACTTCCTCATTTCATTGATTGCACATTAGGAAGTAAGAATGTACCCAATAAGCTGAAGAGGTGACCCAAGTGCTAATTAGGAACAAGATTTGTCATTCCTTTAAGTAATGTAATGAATGAAATGAGAATGATTAAGTAATGTAATAGATCTATTAGGAAAGACACTCAAAAGCTTTTGAAAAAAGATTGAACCAAACATATAATGAATTGAAACTGATAGAAATGGAAATCGGAAGACAAAATAGACATGTAGAATAAATTTGAGCTGAAAGTGGTTGGGACACATTGAGTTTGGCGACGTGTTCCTAGGACAGGTCAAGTTTGGAAATGTGTCCCCAAGGATTTTGACTAAAACATTCACAGAACCTACAATTGTACCTTCTCTACCCAGACCTGAGCCAATAGCTTTGTATCCTATTCTTGCACACAAAAAAAAAAGGAAAAAGGTTGTGGAAATGGTTTTCCCTTGGTCAACCCCTGTTATGTAAAAATGAAAATTGGTTATTTACCTTTCATAAACCCCCATGAATGGATGTAGAAATTGCTAAAATCTGTGAAGATGCTTGAATCTATTTTAAATCCAAATATTTGACATTGGAATGTAATTTAGAATCAAGGATGTGTTCACAAATGCATAGATCTATGATTGTCACTCCTAGATCTTGAATGTAGATATGCTTGATAATCACTTGCAAAGAGGAAAGAGAAGGTGGATGAATGAATTGATCTTCTTGCTTGATTTGATAATTCCTATACTTGGACATCATGGGAGAATAAATTACATAAAATAGAGAATATTTTCTTGGATTTGAATGATCTTTAAGAATTGGAGACTTGGAGATCTTGATCTTGAATGCTTACCTTCAAATATTGAATCCAATTGCTCTTGCTTGCTTGAAATCTTGATAGCTTGAATGCAATTGCACTTGATAATAGACTAGGAATGTCAAAATGAGGATTTATAAGGGGTTCTTCTACTAACTCCATCATTTTAGGATTCAAATTGTATCCAGGCCGACCATAGATGAAAATCTCAAAATAGGACCCTAGCATCAGACCCTGGGGAAAGTTTGGGCCCCAAAACCAAGGGACATGTGTGACATGTCCCAAGGACATCTCTCTATTGGTGATGTGTCCTAGGATAAATGGGCTCAAATTTCAGGGGGAGCTCAGAAGAGAGAATAGGAATGGGAGGAGAAAGTACAGCTTGCTAGGATCAAGCATAGTGGGCATTTGGACCTTGAAATCACCAAAATGGGGCCTAATAGGTCCTAAAGAATCCAATTATGGGTGCTAAATTTTTAGGAATATACATTTATATATATTTACCTTTTGTCGGTGAGTGTTTTCCTTGGTTGAAATTTGTGAGTTTAATGGGTGATATGCAATGTGTTCTACTTTCCTGATGCTCGCATAACCTTTTCTTGCCATGGTAAATTGGTGTTCATTGTCTTAGTATGCCTATAGTATTCTTTTGTCATTATATTATTTTGGTATTGTCTTTACACTTGTAGTTAATGTTTTCTTTTAATGGATTTATTTGTTGTGAGACAATAGGAGTTGAAAGAAAATCTTTGTAACTGAATTTATTATTTGTTCAAGTCATGAATGCATTGATGAGTTTTGTTTTGAAAATTGTTTAAAAGAAATATCAAATAATATTTATATTAATGGTTTATTTTGTATGCATTTTCTCATTATTTAGTTTATATGGTGAACAATAAAGTTATAATAAATATATTTTATGAGTTTTTTGATATATGTTTTTTATAGTGCATCGTGTTTTAGTATGTTTTCTTCTTTATTTTGGGGGGGTTTTTGGCTCCCAGAGGTGAGGGAAGTTTTGGGTCTCAATTTTGTTAAGGATTTGTGTTGTTTTGTGGGGGTTCACATTTTTATGTCGATAAGGGTAGTTATATCATTAATGTGTTCACGGAATTATTGAATGTGTACTTAGTTTGAGAAGTATCATTATGTTAGTGTGTGTTAATGGTGATCTTTAGTGCTTGATTACCTAGATGGATCCACATGTCGTTTCGAGCATGGATTATGATGATAAGTGTGGTAGATCTTTAAGTTATAGTAGTTAAAGATAAACTTAAAATGTATTATTAATATGTAGTTAAAATGTAATAAATTAATGTTAAATTAGGATTTGTGTGTCTTTTATTAAGAACTACATTACATTTTGATAAGAACTATATAGTGTTTAAGTCTTTAGTTGTTTTTAAATAATTTGCAATTGTATTAAGTTGTTATAAAATGCTTGAAATTAGATTTTAATTTTAATTAGTAGAATAGAAAAATAAATTTTATTGGGTTTTATCGGTCATATTAATAGATTAACTAGGTTTGAAGCTTATTGACCATTTACGGATTGTACATAACTATTATTTAAGAATTATGTCTTGTTAATGGATTTTTCTTAATTAGAGATAATCTATAAAGTGATTCCTGTGTTAACTACTAAATTTATTTATTTGCATGTTATAATTATTTTTGAGGATGTAGAGTCAGGTAGTTATTTGTATTACGATTAGTCTCTATCTAAAGGTGCAATTTGGTTAAGAATTGGTTTTATGTTGGTTGTTAATAAATGATTTATGGTTATCGGGATAGAATTGATCGCTTTGTCTTATGTAATTGAATGTACAATTTTGTTATATTTATTGTGTGGTTGATTGCGAGAATGTCATTTGGTATATGAGTATTGGGAGGTTTAGTACCTGGGTTTTCCAAGTGTCTACCAGAGGCTTTGTGTGAATTTTCATAATTTGTATCTTAGACTTTGAGGATGTAACTAATTTTGTAGCTTATAATCATGTGCAATGTTATAATTTATGCTTGCATTGAGTATGGGATTTTTTTGTGAAGTTATTATTGTATTTTGATGTACTATCGGGTCATGGAAATTTTTGCTATTTATTTAGATCCACATTATTTTATAGACATTGACTTTTGATGACACATTCATGGCAGGATTTTTCCCAATGGAGATGGTCCAACCATGCAATAAGAGTCAACACAGCGAAAACCAACTCAGAAACAAGAATAGACAATCAAGATACTATAACATATCTTCACATTATCACAAATCCAAGATTTACATCACATTGGCCTACAACATGCAGATTACAAATTTTTTGCATACATGCTCGTTTACAATAGAAATCTCAACCTAAACCCTAATGCTAACCTTCCAAGGTTATCTTCCAATAAATTCTCCTTAAAAAATATCAAAAGCCTCAATACATGAGCCTTCGTAACACATATGTCAGCCAGAATAGTTATATTTTCCAAGACTAAGTAAATGTAACATGTGCAAATATAGGTCAGGACCCAAATCATAAGATCTCAATGTCAAAATGAAAAAATGATGCGTGATCCAAGAGAGACGTCAGCCAAAGATCCAAGAATATCGTGATATGAGCCATAAAGCTTCATCAATTGGGAAAAAACTTTGTTAAATCAAAAAACTCCATCTGACCGCTAGAACATGAAGAACACATAGAACTTACCATGAATTTTTAATATCTTCATAGTGAAGTATCCAAATGAGGTGTGAACCCAAACATAAGTAAAACATGATGTCCATAACCAACATGGTTTGTAACAGCAAATGATCCTGAACCAAGGAACACCACTAAGAACTCAAAAAAAAGGAAAACAAGAACAAAACTGAAAGGAAATATTTTTGGGTGATGCTAGATTTCCAACAACCCAAGGATGCTCCTGCATCAAACACCCATGGTCAGAAGAATATGTTACGTAAGAGGAAATTATGAACATCTAACAAGATTCCAGACATAAATTCCATGCTCATTCTTAATCCAAATATCCTCTTTATCTGTAACTTTCTTTCTCTGCACTTCTACTTTTTATTCTACCAGATCCATCGGCTTACGTTGCTCTATACTTACTTTATCATACCTCACAACAACATCAAAATTATTACCACCTCCTCCTTTCTTTCACACAACCAATTTACCTTTGTCACAAGACTTCATCTGATCAACAACCAAAGTATTTTGATGCTTTACTTTACCCTTCCTATTATCATATACCAACTAGTTCTCATTTCTACCTCCAAGATCATTCTTTAGACCCATATTAACCTCTGTATTTTGTTTCTCTAAACAATAAATCTTCACAATGTTCATATTCCTTGCACTTATCCCCTCTACCTCCTTTAAGAGAACCAAAGTAAACTTTTTTCCATACTTCTCTATTATGACCAATTTATTTATGCAATCATGGATAGCTCCCCTATCAAATTACCAAGCTCTGCCCAATAGAACATGACAAGCACTCATAGATACCATATCACACAATACCTCATCTTTGTACAATAAAATGTTTAAGTTCACCAAACATTGTTCTTTCACCTCCACCATATGTTCATCTTGAAACCATCTTATACCGTAAGGACAATGATGTTTAAGTCTCTTCAAACCAATCTTGTGTACCATCTCTTCTGATACCAAATTATTAGTACTACCACCATCCATAAAAACCTTACAATATGTACCTTCTGATTTGAAAATAGTCCTAAATAAATTCCTGCTTTGTATAGGTTCATCTTCCTTCTTACTCAACACGAATCTCCTAAGCATACAAAATTCTCCCATCTCAGGTGAAAATTGCTTCGCAAGATCTAAAAACTCCATCTGACCGTTAGAACATGAAGAACACACAAAACTGACCATGAATCTTTAATATCTCCATAGTGAATTATGCAAATGGGGTGTGAACCCAGACATAATTAAACATGATGTCTAGAACAAACTCTGATTTTTACAACAACAAATGATCCAAAACTAAGGAACACCACTAAAAACATAGAAAAATAGAAAACATGAACAAAACTGAAAAGGAAATATTTTTGGGTGATGCAAGATTTCCAACTACCCAAGAATGCTCCTGCATCATTTGATGATTTGTGAGAGGTGGTAGTTGGATTTATGCCTTGGACTAGAAAGAGTTCCTATGTGGTTCTTTCTTGATGTATATTTGACAATGTTCTAGATTTGTGGATGTCCATATAGAGGTTGGACAACATGGATCTTAATGTTGATTTCAGGATTCTTTTCTTCATGTTCCAAATTTTTCTTTTGTGGTTTCTTGAATATTTGAAGTTTCTTTGATGATTATTTTATTGTTTTTAGTTTGTATAATATGGGAGGGTTTTCTAGGAACATTTCTAGGGGAGTGGCTTGCAATAGGGACCAGGACCCTGAGTGGTCACATTAGGGTAACTCATTGTGGAGTTGTAATCAAGTGATAACATAATAAAATGAGCGGGGTTGGATTTTACACATTAATCAAGATAATTATGTTTCCTCACACATAGCCATGAGAAATCCTATGTGGACCATGGATGGGTTGGAGAAGGCTTGATCGTTCATGGGGCATTGATCTAGAAAATTGACTTCCTTGTCCTTAAAAAAGTTGTCAGTTCCACATGAATTCTCACCTTGGGTTCAAGGTCTGGAGATACTGCCAGGATAATATAGGATAGTGGGGAACTATATTATGACACTCTATGGAAAAGGGTCTTAGAATTCCCTTCAATAAGCCTAGTGGTTCACCTCTGGTATCCCATGTTGTATCATGTGTTTATCCTATATGTATCTTGTTCATATCTTTTATGTTATGCTTGGTTTTTTTATGTGTTTTCTTATTTTGTGTTATAGCCTTGATAATTTTTCTTGTGTGGTGTGGGGCCTTCTGTCTATGTTCTAGCTCAGAGGGAGTGGGCTTCAGGGTTCCACGTGGTTAAGTATAAAATATTTTCCTATCGAGGTTCATTTCCCCATTTGTGTGCTTTTTGGATGAACTTGCATCTTATTTGCAATTTCATGGTTCATGCAGCCAAATGATTAGTACTATTATTATACAATATGATGTATATCTTTGATCTGATTTATTTATGTATTCTCCTTGAGGAGATGATTGTTAATTGTTAACGTAAATATGCACCAATGATTCTATGTAATGCAGTGATAGAAGTGGATTAATGATGATTTTGACTTTATTATTATCATGTGCCTATATGTTATCTTTGATTGTAAAATTTCAATGAAATAGTTCATATTCTAATCTTGTTTGTAGACTCGTGATTGTCTTATTAACTTAATCTTGTTATATTACTAGTAGCGACATTAGGGAACCTAAGAGGACCTTGTTATGTGGGTTATGTTTAGCTCTCATGTTGCATTTAATAATATGTATCTTGGTTAAGTTCATGTATTACATAGTTTAATTTTAATGTTAATTGTAATCTTCGGTTCAAAAAAATTATTACCATTTTCTTAGTTAATTGAGTTGTCCTCTTGGGTTCCCTGATGGGGGCATTACAATGTGTGTGTGTGTGTGTGTGTGTGTGTGTGTGCATTATATTTTTATTACAGATTATCTTTCTTTATAATGATGTTGAATTAATCTTTTAATTCTAGCATGTTGTAGCTTGTTCATATGTGTAATATTTTTCTTTTCTTTTATGTTTTAGTTCAAGCTGAATTTTTTTTTTGCATTATAAAATTTATGGTACTTAATAAACTATTCATATCATGACTAAATTTACTACCAATTGATGGAAACTAGTAAATAAAAATGATTAAATATACTACCAATGGACAGAAATCAATAAATAAAAATGACTAAATATACTATGAATTGACGACAATAAATAATTACAATGACTAAATAAATGACTACCATGACTAAATAAATGGTCAGTTAACAAAAAACAATGACTAAATAAATGACCAGATGACATCAAAATAATGATTAAAATGACCAAATAACCTACTAATAGACATAAATTAGTTAATACAAATGATTAAATATACTACCATCGGACAGAAGTTAGTGAATAAAAATGACTAAATATATTACCAATTAACGAAAATTAATGATTACAATGACTAAATAAATAACTACCATGACTAAATAAATGACTAGTTAACAACAACCAATGACTAGATTAATGTCCAAATATACTACCAAATCGATCAATCAAAAAAACCAATAAATGACTAAAACTTATGTAGTCATTAATTTGGTCGCATTATAAATGATCAACAATAAACTACTAATGGTCACATGACCAACATTAGTCATTTATATGCATTTTTTAGTACTTTTTAGTCATTTATTGCTTTTCTACTAGTGATCGAGTTATGATTCTATTTGGTGGGTGTTTATAAGGATGCAAGGTAGTTACTATGAATAATTGGAATCGAGTTTCACACTTTATTAGTTGGTCTCCTTAATGTTATTGTAAATACTATATTATCATTTGCCAAGCAATATGTCATTGATACATTATAATATTGTTGGAATAGAGAATGCTTGGTTGTATTGTTGTGTGTGACTCACTCCATAAGCACGAGTATATTTATCAGCATTGTGAAGGTGTGACTGCACACTAGTAGAATTAGGCCCTATTTTCGACGACAATTGGTCAAATAATCTACCCAGTTTAGTCAAAAGACCCACAAATTGCTTTGTCGGTATTTTTGTCATCGAATGATCGATGCATTGTTGTTAATGCCAAAAATTTCTACGCAAACTTGGTCGAAATTATCATCTACAAACATCTATATTATTATTCGAAACTTCAACAAATGTTTGTCGTAATGTTTCAACCAAATGTGGCCGAAATGTTTGGCCCATCTGACCAGGATGCCAAACCCATGACGCAAACTTTCAACATAGATTGGTCAAAATGTTTCGACCAAGGTATGTCAAAATTTTGACCAATACTGGATTTTAAAAAAAAACAAATTCTGAAACCAAATAGCCTTAGTTTGGGTACTCGGCTTCAATAGAAGATGGACCAATAATAAATTGATTCTTGCTCTCTAACAAGCAATTTCTTATTGGTCCATCTTCTATTGAAGCTGAGTACCAAAACTGAGGCTATTTGGTTTCAGAATTTTCTCATTGAGTTTGGTATGATAGAAAAGCTTCCTTAAAAAAATGCAGATATGATAGAAAATCTTCCTTAAAAAAATGCAGATATGGAGCGATATAGACTGTTTGGAGAGAGATACATATCACTTTGAAAAGTCAACAAAAGATGTGAACGTAGTGAACAATGCTCAAGAAACAGTGTATAATGATGGTGATCTTTATTTACCTGAGGCTCCTTTCAATGCCAACAACAAAAGACCTAAAAATGAAGATGTTTGTTAAAGGGAAAAAGGATGTGATATAAAGAAAAAATCCACCATCCTTAAACAGTGGTGACTAATGATAAAATAGCATCAAACCATCACAAGAGTATAGTAAAAAAACAAAAACACTAAGATCATGTAGAACTTGAAAAGACTGTGAGATTAAGTAGTAATATACAAAAGTGCCAGGAAAAGATGTAATAGCAGCATCAAATGTGGATACATACAACAGTGAAAGACTGCTATGAAGGGAGAAAAATGATGGCACTAGAATCCAAGTTAAATCCCAATAAAAATAGCCATTATGGGGCTAAAATAGCTTTGAAGTAAGAAATGACATAGAGATCACAAAGATGTGATGCATAGTAACAATCAACTCCAATGCACAAGAAGTGAATGAAGTAAAGAAGCCAGAGATCTTGGAAAAATAAGTCAATGAGTGGTAGGAAATGGATATAAACAGTCTGAGGCTAACGAGGTTGTCAAGAGATAGATGTTTCCATGTGGAGAAAATATGGATGTTTAATGCAAGAAGAACATGAATTGTCCTGCCATTTTTTACTTTGTTTCAAAGTTTCTCTCACTGTTTCAAATGACACCTACCATCATAAAGAGACTAGTCATCATATTGTAGTCATTAATTACATAGTAAACTAGATAGTGTCACTATTTTGAGCAGCAAGATAGGCAATCATGGCAATGAAGGTCATTGTATTGTCATGGTGAAGAGGGTGGTTGAACCGCCTCATAATAGGTGCTTAGTAATCATGCCCAAAGCCTCTCTTAGGAATAATGTATTCAATATAAGGATCACCTCTCCCACCATGAGGTGCATTTAGTTTTTCAACCCAGGGATATATACTTGAAATGGTACAACACAGTATGTGCACTAAGTTCCTTAAGGAGCCAATCTACCTATGTTGCAGGAAAGTAAAATACATGAAAGGAATCTATACTAGGGAAGTAGGAAGGGAAACACACTTAGTCCTTACTAAAATGAATGCTACAACTTGCAAACTTCTACTGAAATCTATTCTTTCAACCTAGAGCATTCACTATAGCTATCCTTGCAAGTGCTACAGGAACATTCATGAAGTACAATGCTGCAGGAAGAAACTATAATCTTATATCTAGAATGCCAAAAATGCAAGAAGTAAATCTATTCTACTTCTACTCTAATCCACCTAACAAGTGGGCCCCCTTGGTTGGCTTCTGCTAATCTATGAACACAGAATATGAACCAAAAGTTACTTCATTATCTTTCAAAAATAGTTACATGAAAAATAAGACAAAAAAGCTGAAATTGAACTTGCTTAACAAGAACAATCAGAAGATTGTTCTCCTTTCAGAAATCCCCCACTTACAAAAAAATAGTCTCCTCCCTATAAATAGAGGATTGACTTCTTTATTCCAAAACAAAAAAGGAACTAACTAATCTAAAACTGTGCCAAAGAAAGAGAACAAGAAGCGCAACGGCCCATGACATGCACAATGAAGTCTAGGCGATCAAGTCAACATGCTGGTAATACAGAGGGAATATAGCAGAGCTACATTTATGCATTTCTAAAATAGTGGCTCCTGATTTGCGGCAGTCATGTCTTCTATTTCCATGATGGCTTATCCGCATGAAGTTGGTCTTTACATCCTCCTTCAATGTTCTCGACCACTCCCAGTGACTCCTACTTCCTGGCAAGATTAGTTAATATGCAAAATATATTCATGCAAGCAGCTTATCAAATTAATCCAGATGTTAGAACACACATTCAGATTATTATATGAAATACTGCAACATATATATAATATTGGCGTAATATGACATATCTATTCCACCCATGGCTTAATGGTTCTTTTCTGTACTTAACAAAAGTTCAACTTACTTAAAAGTTCATAACTATCCTGATAATACTTAAAAACAGAGTGCAAGGATTAATATAATAAAGACAGTAAAACAGGCTCATCATTTGCCCCTTGGCAAGCTAAATGCTTGTCCCCAAGCATTATATCTTCTATTAATTGCTCTGAAATCTCTAACCTCTATTATTCCTCTCCTTTGGCTTTTAAAGGTGTAATAGAACCCCCTTGTTCTCTCCCAGACACCTACTTTGTGATCTTCTTGAAGTTAGTCCAGTCTGTCAGTGTTGATGTCATACAGGGCCCAGAGGAGCATCGGTGGCTACATGGTGAGTGGACACCAGAGTTCCTCTCTAGTTTTCCTTCCCATCTGTATGTATTTTGGTACTCTTTGGATAGCTTCTTGGAGGTTTATAGGACTGTGTGGTTCTTATATCTTCAATACCTTGGATAACCAACCCCATCTGCTTCTAGCTCTGGCCAGGGCTCTCTGAAAGACAAAGTAAGATAAACCATCATATTCTACATAAACCTCTATTCTAATCCCAAAAATTTTGTCCCTTGTTTCTTCCTTAATTTTTCCATAAGTCAAATTGAGCCAATCTCGGAAGAGTGTAGCT
>MU226102.1:1534752-1549690 GCA_018584345.1 Thuja plicata
AATGTAGTATGATGCAACAATTATGCAATGAATGAAGTTGGAATAATATATATTTACAATTGTATTCCCAATGCCACAATGGAATACAATGAATCTTAACAAGGCTACGACTACAATAGATACTTAGTAGTTCAAATATATATTAATGGTTGTCTCTGAAATAACAATATGGAATATGCACATACCCTACATGTCGGCTCTGATAGACAATGAAATATATGCTGTTATGACAGGATAATCAATGGCAGATAGTGTTGTCTCTAATATGCTTGATAGTTGGTATGAATTATGCAATCTTCGATTCTAGGGTCATCTCTGATATGGAATTATGATTTATGCTTGATATATGGTGTCATCTCTGATCTGTTGTATAATGCATGTACTTGAATCTATAAGGTTGCGATAGCAACCAAAATGCTCAATGAGTGATATCCACAAAGGGAATGGTTTATAAAATCAATAATCAATACACACCTCTCATAGCTGATCATATCATAATATTACTATGCAAGAATCAAATATAGGGATTCTAAAACTTTCATCATTTCCATAATAAGATCACTCAACTCAAACCCTACATTCATGGAAATGATTATATTCACCTACCCTAACCTGCAGGTTTCGTTGGATTCTCAGAAATGCCCTCCTCTCGCCCCTGAGTGAACTAAAAAATGAGTTTCACTTTTCAAATTTTTTTTTTGTTTATATCCCATATTCATTGAACTTTCGACAAACTCAGGATCGTCAAAATTTTGACGAAATCGGGGTCATAAAAAAAAATTAATAATCTAACAAGCCAAAAAAGGCCTTGGTCAAAATTAAAGGTAGAAAATAGCTATCAAATGTATTAGTGGCATATTTAAAGGCATTAAGTTTAGTGTATGTGCTTTCATACACAATACTGGGGAATATTATCAGGCTCATTCATATAGGTCTATTTTCTTTGATCATATAATGAATTTCTATCTTTTATGATAAGAAAGGGAACATGGTGTTCGTAGCTAGAGATAATATCTAGTGTAAGGATTCCTATATAGTACGAGATGCACTACTGAGTGGTGTATGAAATCTATGGATTAGTCAAAGGTAATAGACATGGTGAAGGATAACATATTTTCCTAGATTACATTGATAGAAAGTTATATACCAATGAACATATATGGAAATGTTTCCTAGTGACAAAATATTACTCTTAAGTTGAAAGCTATTCTCTTTTATATCCAGAGTATTATTGATTGATTTTCTACATTTCTTGAAATTATATCTCTACTCCTGTGTGTGAGCCTTGCTAGAGATATATACATGAGCCAGTACAAGCATTCCTAGTGAAGTGCCAATGTATGCCTAAAATGAAAGTTCAAAAATATTTTGTAACTTGTATACTTTTTTTATAATAGAATTGAGTTATATTGATGATTCCAATATAACTATACAAGCAGTGATATTCTACTATGTATCACATCAGTTCTTGCATTCCTCTTGTGGATGGAAGTACTTGTCATTATTCATCATTATTTTGTCATTATTATGTAAAAAATATTGTATGCAAATATGAGATTGTATATTCAAACTTGCAAGCAAATTATGTGACAAAATGTCTCTAGAAGAAAGAAAAAAATTCTATTGTTATTTGCTGTGGGTTATTATATATGGACTAATAATATTGCACTTCAATAGAACTTATGAATTATAATTGGTATTCCATCTAAATTTTATGTTAAATTTACTTTCCTTTGGAAAATTCTTGAAATTTGATGATCATTTTTATATTTTTATTAATCATAACATGGATGCTTAGTAATGATGGATGATAAGTAATAAAAAATGGATTCAGTTTCATGTTCTACCTTCTTTTCTCTTTGACATATTTGAAAAAATACATCGTTAATAAGATTTACTAATATTTATTTTAGGTATAAATAATAAGTATGGTTAATTATTGATGTAGAGGAAGGACCTATATCTGGTTTGTCAAATCATATGGTAAGGACTTATTTCAACACAACATGAAGTTGACTCTTGGGCTTCCTTATAGACCCTAGTCTTGGGCTCACCTTGAGGCATTTTGGAACTCGCAATATCTGATACTTTCAAAGATATTATATAGACCTCTAAATGTACTACAATTACTAAAAAAAACACTTCCACATGGGGACTCTCAAACATACATCAAAACTTGGGTTTTTACATTATTGTCCTATTAGTACTTGGAATGAAAACTCACAAAAACAATGCAAAAATTTCACCCCAATGAACCCTACCAAATAAAATGACTTGAGGGAATCCTACACCTTTCATCCAAGTTATGTCATGAGGTTTTGTTGATGCCAGACAATAAGGAATCTAACATTTGACTAGTTATAGATTGTATTCACACTATCAATTGTAGATCCTTAAGGACAGTCATAACCATTTGCAATATGGTTGTTAACAACATTTGAAAACCATTTAAATAGGTATTTTGGATCCCTACACATGTCCCTAATGCATACTCCAACTATGCAGAGCCCAAACCCTCCTTGTAACACGTTCGACTTATTCAATTTTCTATCATAGGGCTATAGTAGTCTTGTAGCATTCATAATAGTCAATTTAATCATGTGCAACAATAAAATTTGGAACCTATAGGCTGGGGGACTCATATAACACATGAAGATGGTCATTTACACCATTCTTAAGATTTTTCACTAATTAAAAATCAAATTACATAATTTTGTTTCTCACTGGTTACCCTACCTAGGGTTTCCAGCAATTTTTAGAAAAATTGCAATATCTTCCTCAATACTAAATGAAATTGAATGAAACAAAGACAAAAATAAATTAAATTCCTATTAATTTCATCACCAATCAATTTCAGATATTTTAATGCATTGTACAATCTATACCAGGTGTGGGAACATGATTGTTACAGGAAAATTTGAAAGTGGTAATCACTAATTTGATCATAACTTTCACAAAATACAATGAAAATATACCAAATCAAGTGAGTATGAAATTTAATACATAGCCTATCTTCTAAAATCAATTTTATACCTGTACTTATCCATACCAATTTTCACAATGAAAAGTGCAATCAGTTTACACAAGAAGCACTTGAAAGAACATGTCAAATGAATTACTTTCTTCTTCAAAACCTTCCCATCTCCCCTCCATTAAATCATGGATCACATATATATGGATTTTAAATTATTATTCAACTACCCAACTAACCATACATTCCTCTTCAACACTAATGACAACTTTTATAACTTTTCTTTTCATTTTGATAATTTTACAAGTTTGCAATTTTGACATTTTTGCATTCTTGACATCCAACCACCTAAATCTTTTAGAAATAGTCCTAAATGACCCAAAATAGTCTTATATGACCTTATTAATTAACCAAACCAAAATACACCAAAATTTGACAAATGACGATAATTTGACTCAAAGGTTGCATCCAAGATGCCCCTGCATCATACTCCCCAAAGAGAAAAGATTCAAGTTCCACTTAAATAGAGGTATAAAAAAATGTAACCATGATTTAAATCTCATGTATGATGTCTTCAAAGTGTCATCTTGAACATCCAACATCTGCTCCAGTTTATTACTCTGTGCTAAACTTTCCAAACTGCCTTATACATCTTCTTTCTTGAATTAATCCAAGGGTTGTCTCATTTTGACTTTAGGTCTGTCTAAAACTTGGAAAAAGTGCTGCAACATAGAAAAAGGAGTAATCCCTCCCTTATCTAAACTTTTAAATTCATCTAAATCAACATTTCTCCAATAACTAGGACTTGACCATTCAATTATGCAATTGGAACATCAAACTAAAAAATATTGTGTGCCTTGTCTTGAAAGAGAGAAAGTGTGTTGATAACCTTTGGTAATGCTTTGAAATAAAACACTAAAATTATGTACTTTATATGGTGATCCAGTAATACTACATACCTCATGCAATAGCCACTAAAATTTGTCATTCTCCTTAGTAGCTTGTTCAATATGAGTGAGATCTTATACCTACAAACACATTATCATGTTCTACCTCCTTTGCTCTCTGTAAAATTTCATCACATAATCAAACACATTACTTACTAAGGTTACGAATGAACTAATTACTTACTAAGTCTATAATCATAGTCAATTTTGTAGAAGCAACAAGACACCTAAGATATATAGAGCACAACTATGATTACATCAAGGTTTAATATAGACTTGTTAGTCTTTGCCTTTCTATTCATCCTCATTTTTATTTGGATTCATTTACCATTTAGAGTCACATCTATTACATAGTATAGACTTTTTAATTTGTGTTATATATTCATTAGGATTGACATAGGTTCATTACAAATGACCTCGGGTCAATAGGGTTGTCCTAGATTCATTATGAATCTGTTAGGTTTAGTAGGTTTGTCAAAAAGAGTCAAAAAGTTGCAAAAGTTGAAAAAATTGTAAGGAAACCTAGTTTTTGTTTTGGTCATTGTGGGAATGAATAGTCAAAACCAACACATCTAGGTAGGTGAATTCATGCTAGGCATTCTCTTGTTTTGTGACGCTGTCTCTTAAGTGCCCTAAGTTAAAAATTGTTAAACTTTAACAAGTTATTTATCAAAATCTATGGCAGGTATGAATGTACAATTTGAAAATGAAGGGTCATGTGAGGACCCTCTATAATAATCTATTTCATATTTTCAAGAGTCTGAGCCATCTTTTAGGGCGATAACTTTTTTGTTGGTGTAAAATTTGGCAGATGTGTGCAATGAAAAGTTTCAAGGTTGTCTATTTTTTATTCTATTCATTATGAGCACAATGTATCAACACGAACAATTACGGGTAGGTGGGTTTATGCTATGTATGCTCCATTTTACTTCCCAGCTCTCATGAATGTTTAGGTCCATACAATTACAATGCTATCATTAAGTGCCCCAAGTTCAAAAAATTATCAAATTTTGACAAGATAATTCTCAAAATATGTGGCACATATGAATGTATCATTTGAACATATAAAGTCATGTGAATCCCCTCTAAAATAACCTATCAAAAACTCTCAAGACTTGGAGCATTTTCCTTTGGGAAATAATTTTTTTTTTTTTATATAAAAATCGTCAGATGTATGTAATGAAAAGTTGCAAGGTAGTCTAAATTTCATTTTGTTCATTGTGNGTGAACACGAACCGTCAGCACCAACATATTTAGGTACTTGTAGGTTTATGCTAGTCATGCTACTTTTTTTCTTCCCAACTCACCTGAATGTTTAGGGCCATACCTTAGAAAATCTATCTCTTAAGTGCCCTGAGTTCATAAAATTGTCAAACTTTCATGGGTTTTTCCTTGCAATCTATGGCCCATATTGTTAGTGTGAGTAGGTATCTTTGTCTATCTAGTTATTTATTAGCTAGTTATCCACTTTATCTCTCTTTACACTTAGTTAAGTTTACTTAGGTAAATTTTTACTTTATCCCACATTAGTTGTGTTTTTTTATCTCTTGGGTGGTAAGTACATTATATACTCACTCATATCTCTCATATGAGCATCCCATTCCATTGGATACTAGTGCATTGTAATTTCATTGTATAGGTTTTTCTCATGCATTCTCCTAATTCTGTTTGTCTTCTTCAAAATTTGTAGTTCTCTCATGAAGGCTAGCTCTATGTTGTTATTTTGATCTTGTATCATTTACATTCACGGTTTTATTTTCATTCATTTGCAATAGTTTTTCTGGGTTATTCATCTTTTCAAATTCAAACATGGTATCAAAGCTATTCTAGTGCAATAATAGATTTAGTTTCCATATTTGAGAGATTTAGGGGGGAAAGTTAGTTTTCTGCAAGTTTTCCAAAAATGCAATATGATCTTCTCTTGTGCTTCCATATGAACTTGAAAATCAAAAAAGTTTGAGGGAAAACTTTAATCTTTGGGGTTTTTGTTTGAATATTTTGTAAACTCAAGGTGTTTGCAATATTCTGGTATCTAGGTGTATTTTTACAGTTTTTCTATAGTTTCCAAGAGGTTCAAGAAAGTTAGGTATGACTTTCATTTTAGCAAAATCAGAGAAAGAGTAGAGGCATTTTTATTTTTGCATCTGATCTAGGTCTTCTGCTAGTCAAATTAAAAAATGATTTCTACGTATTTTCTTTTTCCTGAAAAACTATCTGACTATCTTTTAGATTTTGCAAATAGTGTGCAAACCTAGCAAAAATTGTTGTCCAAAAAGTGTCAGCGCAACTTTTTTTGGCTGGCTAAAGGCCGAATTTAATTAATTTTTTTTGTTTTCTACTTGCTAGATTGCAAAACAAAATCTAGGTATTTTTCATACCCAAAAAATAATTCTAGGTTTTTGTTATCTTTTTCATCCAACGAACAAGGTTTACAAAAATGAAATTAGAAACTGTATATTTATTTAGTTGTTAATGATCAGGATTTGCACCTATAGCAAGATATGAAATCTAGCTATCCTGTCGTAACACTGAAACAATCTCAATGGTGGGAAGAGTTCTTGAGATTGATATCTAGAATTACAAGGTTGGTTCCTTATTGATATTCACTTAAAACTTAATGATTTGATGGGGAAAAGAGGAAGAAAGATTGCTTGTGAAATAAAATTCATATAAACTAATGGGCAATGAACCTACCAATATGACATGAAACTATAAATCTTCAAAAAATCACCTCCAAGAGACTCAAAAATTTCTCACAACCCCAATTAGATAAGACCTGCACAATAAATTATTATGACAAGACTCAATACCTGACACCTTGAAAGGAAAAAAATAAAGTTTTCTCAATTTTTAGCATACAAATGAGAGACACAATCACAGACCTGCATGTAAACTTTCCAAATTTTGCATCGAAATACTAAAAAGAGTTTGATAAATAAAGGAATTGATCACACATTTCACTAGGTACCCACAATCAACACATTGACACCACAAAATTAGGAAGGAAACCTATAATCTCTATTCAATAATGGCGGAAAATCTTCTATAAATCATGGAAAATTTGCTCAATACAATAATGCTCAATTTTTGCAATGTGCAAAAAAGGAAAAAAGAAAGAACCCCCTCTATTACAATAAAAACTTAATCCTTATAGGAAAGCCAAGAATGAGAGATAAATCCAACTCAAACTGCCATTAAATACTAATAACAAAAGTTTATCCTTGGATTTGAGAGAAATCCATGCAAAAAAAATGGTGAAGAAAACAAGAAATCCCCCTTAAAACCATCTCAAAATGTCATCCAATGTGATCTGCACTGTAAGCTGAACTAAAACTAAAAGTGGACTCCTAAAATCATGCATAAAATGAGCCTCTACTTTCGAATCTGTAGATAACACATGGGGTCATATTTAAGAAAAAATCATCAAAAAGTGAGCCCAAACTACAAGAAAGAGGTAGCTAACTGGAAGGAAATGTGACCTCGAGTTATGCAAGACCCACTTGACTATTGAACAAATGATGTGGGCCTCTGAACTAAAGTTAAACTACCACTAAATGTATTGAAACTAGGCCTCTAATCTGTATGTCTTCAAAGAATCATGCAAAAAGAAGGGTGAAACTCAATAAATCCGCATGTAAATACCCTAAAAAACCATCCTCGTGCATGTGAAAATAAACCGCCACCTTTATTATTGTTAAAATTAATTCTATAATGATCCTCACAATTAATTGACCACCTTTTGTAGACCGTTACGTGGTAGTATTTGATTAGCCTACCAAAATCACCCCATTACTACATTGGTGCCACCTCAGCTTGGACACGTGGCGGCATCTCGCAATCCCATGGACTTTATCCTCTGCACAACTTCCTTGGTGGGATCACAAGAACTATCTGATATAATCACCATTTAAACTCCTTTGAGCACTTCCAAATATTCCTAACTTCCATGTGTTTCCCTATCGTAATCTTGTGAAATTTATCTCTCTTCATGTTGTCAAACCATGGGATCATGAGCTTGTGACACCTGCCTTATTTGGTTTATTTGTTCTTATCTGCTACTTGGACACGTGGCATCACCTCTCTATCCTGTGAACTTTCTCTTTCCTTGACCTGTCAGACTACGGGATCACAACAAGTTGCCACTTGTCCTCTTCTATTTACTTGGGCCCACAAAATATATTCAACTGTCAAGTTGACCGCCATATGACCACCGTGTGCATGAACAAAATCTCTTGTCTTTTATTGCACTACTTGGTATGTGCTGACACATAAAAAACATTAATCGGGGCCTTCACATGGTGAATTTGGGATACATCCCATTTTGTACTTAGTTTTCATTGAACATTTGATTCTCTTTGATGCATCAAAATGGACATTCTGTAACATTTCTTATCATTCCTTAAAATTGTATGGTTTAATATTTTTATTCTAGTATGAGATCTTCAACATTAATGATTATGTTGATCTTCCTAGAGATTGATGTTATATTGAAACTTAGTCTCTCATACCTTGCATTATTGTAGCACATTGGGATCTACCCTTGTGGGAGCCTCATTTCCCCCATGTGCTTGGTCTTTTGATTAATGAACCTGTGCCTTTTACTTTGGTTAAGGGCTACCCGACTCCATCATTTTGAGTTGTGAGAAAAATTAAAAACATTTTTGGCATAATCTTGGGGTTTTTTCCTGCTAAAATGTATCAGACCAGTAGACTTTTGTGGTCCATTGGGCATAGAGTCACATCAGGGTCTTGCAGAATGTGAAAATGAAAGAAAAGGCCCGTGTGTGCCTCCACAAAAAAGAGAAAGAATGTTAATGTATAATGTAGCATATCCAATGTTGTAGTAGGTTCCTCTACAACAAATGATGCCTCTTCCTTTTGGAAGAAGGAAACTATAAGTCCTAGCGTGATGAAATCCTAAAGCATTATCAATGGATTCATCTATTGACACATTTTTATGGGCTTATTCCCGAACCAAGTACTTGTTGGCATAAATCTTTTTGGAAAAGTAGAAATGATCATGTATTAGGATTAATTGGTTTAAGTGTTATGGAGCACACATCATGGGCTCTATAACACATTGAGTTCCCTCATACTCTTTGGGCCACTCTATAGGAATTATAAGGAGATCCTATTGAATATCCACTCCCAGATGATCCAGGTACAAACATGCTTCTCTCCCTTCATAATGATGATGATCCTATGTATGACAATAACACTAAAGAGGAACTTTCTTATTGGAAGATTTTTTATTGTCTTGATTACACACATTTATCTCCTCTAGATGTTCCTCGTTATACATCTCTAGTATTGGAAGTTATTCAGTCACCTCCACATACCAGTTTGACAAATATCTTGGCTTCTCCAAATGCTACTTGAGATTCTCTTTAGCAGTTTCATTCTTGTCCTCATGATGAGAGAGATGTCATCATATTAAACATTTATCATTTGTTTGTTGAATCTCTCATTGATTGTGATGACAACATTAAGGACATATTTTTTCTCTCTAATTTCATCTCACATCAAGTTGCATCTTCTTTTGATTTGGATTATCTTATTCTCTCTCAACCACTCCATGCTACTATCTTGATACATCTTGGTTCTCATTTGAACAAATATTACACTTTAGTGGTCACTGTTCTTGAGTCATGTATGGAAAAGTCATAGTTCAGCACAAAATTGAAGAAACATGAGTATTTTCCAAAACTATTCATCTTGATTCCGTCATGCATTTCACTTGGGTGGGAATTCAACAGTTTGACAGCACAGTTCATGGAGATAACTCCAATGTTACAGGATCCATGACCTATGTTATTTGTCCATGTTTCTATGTTTTTGTGTTGCTAAGTTGTGGTATTGTATTGTTGTAGTCTTGGATTTTGTGTATATAAAAAATGAGATGAGATGACTTAGCTCCTCTTAGGTATAGTCGAGCTCTAGTAGGAGGTGTTGTCTGAATTAAGTCATCGGTGCCACATGGGTGTAAATGGTGTAAACTCTGACCCTGTGACACTCGATAACCTAGGACATCACTTGTGATCTTGTCTCTTAAGAAGTACTTGCATCATACTTAGGACTAGACATTCATATCTTTGTCAATGAAAAGATAAATTAGATCAAACAAAGGCAACAAGGGCTCCTTGCAGTGATCCAAGAATCCAATGCAAGACTTCCACCAACGATGAGGATCCTCAGCCAGTGACTTACACCATCGATCTATAGGAATCCATCAAGAACCAATTCATATTATAGACTTCCAATAATTCTCCCAGCAATACCATGGGTCAAACCCAAGCTTGCGGCTTGTCAGATTGCACTTACAGCGCCATGATCTTGACTCTCTAATTTAACCTCGGCCTAGCTCATTCCATGACTTAAGAACTTAATCTTTGTAATGAGTATGTGTTGCACCATACTCAGACTTGATTCATGATCCTTGAACCTTGCGGATCTAAGGCAATGCTTATCCTCAACTTGAAACTGCTCTTGAGTCATTCCTAGACTCATAAATCTTAAAGCAATGTAATCTCAATGACATATGTCATGTCATGTATCCAACGCATTCGCAACGAGGTATTCAATAAAAATTCACCCACATAAGTCCATAATTCATTTCTAATTGGGAAGGCTTTAATCCTCACATCCATCTAGATTGACTCAGGATTGAATCCAAATTGTGACACAATTATCTTATTATGATACATATGCATTCATGAGTCATTGTACACTCGAGATGCATTTTCATTAAGTTCATCTGATATGCCAGGAGTAGACATCGTGAACTAGTTCCATGCTAGCTCGGTTCTAATCATGATAGTATCAAGGCCACTACACTATCCCCCACCTAAAAATAAGTGACACCCTTGGTGCTGGCAACACTAAACTTAAAACTAGGCAGAGATCCTCTTTTCCAAATCCAACTCATCACCTCTACTGTTCACAATGCATCGATCTACACTCTGTCTTTACTCGTCAAGATTCAATGTAATGAATTGCTCCAAATCTTGTTTCATGATTGGAAACCTAACTTATAATTCCATTCTTAGCTGACCTAGAATTAGCTCAGTTCTAGATCCTTCATGAAGTGATCATCCCCTCAATCTCTTTGAACTTAATCATTTGGGACTGAATTTCACCTAAATGTGATCCTGGGACCTGTGGGATAATGGGCCCAATTTATTGGACTCTATTATGCACACTAGTATTAAAGAGATACACTTTTCTCTTTTGGCACCATTCCTTATTTTCTGATACCAACTAATCAGACTAAAAGGAATCATTTCCCTTTTACCGTGCATTGTCTAATGCCCCAATTTAGAATTTTTTTTGTAATGACTTGGGATCTTGAGTAACNGGACTCTATTATGCACACTAGTATTAAAGAGATACACTTTTCTCTTTTGGCACCATTCCTTATTTTCTAATACCAACTAATCAGACTAAAAGGAATCATTTCCCTTTTACCGTGCATTGTCTAATGCCCCAATTTAGAATTTTTTTTGTAATGACTTGGGATCTTGAGTAACACCAAGGAATCCACAAGGCTCCACTAAGCTCTAGGATTTTCAAAATTCTTTCTTGGTTTTTCATCTAATGACGACTGAGTAAGTTCTGGACTCATGCCCTGTATTACCTTCCACTTGCTCGCTTCACTGATTCAACCCTGGGCCATTGGTGCAAATTATTTGACAAGAATATTTTATAGATAGATTTTCACATAATTATAAATGCATATGGACTTTCTTCAATTTTTCACTTGAGCTCACACAAGTCCTTTCTCTTTAAGAAAAAATATGTCACCACCATGTTTGGTCAACTAAACCAACACTTATCCTGAAGGGTGCACTTAGGCACACCAATATTGCATTTGATATTTTGAACTCTGCACTCCCAATCACTTGGAAATAAACTTATGGGTCATTATGTCAAAGAACCTACACTAAGTTATAGCCCTAATCAACATAGATCAAAATGCTAAATCTGCATCCTTCCTTAATCAGGACACTTCATCAAGTCTTGAGTCACATGGAAAACCACTTCCATCAAAATTAAATCATACCCTACAAAGATCAAACTTGAATTTACTGGTAAGCACACATCAAGTTGACACAATGACTTTGAAATTTAGGACACTTTTTCTTATCATAGAGAATGCCCTACTATGTCAAAGAGAACAAACCTTGAACCTTGTATCTAATAAGAACTAGCCCAACCTTATAAGTTCACTAAAGAACCCTTTTGTGCAATAAGAGTTTTGCACCAAGAATACTCAAGATTTTGTATCTCATACAAAAATTACACCAAATTACCCCACACCAATTCATAAACATTGGTTGAAGCTTGGTTACTAATATTCACTCTGCTAACCAAAATGACTAGTAGAGGTCTTGCACAAATGGATAGAACTCATCCACATGATCAATGGCTTAGCTTAGCTTCATTTTATCATGGGTTCCAATAAAATTAATACAACCAACCATTCACTACCACACATTAGGGTTGGGAGCCTAGTCATTGTATCATTCCATAGAAGTCAAAGACTCACACAAATAACATATATATAGGAGGGTGTTATCATGAGACCAATCTTATTCCACTAACTGATTTGACTCCTATCTTAGAGTTGGCTCATAATGTTCATCTCAAGTCAAGTTGCACTATATGATTGTGCATCAAAAAATTAAAACAAGGGATGTGTACCTTTATCTATCTAACGTAGCCTCACACTAAGGCAAGATCAACCACACTATGTATACATTCTTGCACTTGACTAAGAATTGGGTTAGACAAGTTCTTTCAAAAAAAACAATGGAAACTGATTAACTGATGAAATCAAATCTGGCTAAGTAAAGTCACTCCCATTTAGTGGATTCAATCCTAAATTTTTTATAAGAATTAATTGATATCTCATCACCGCACTTCAAGATCTGGTTATTGAGCATCAGAGGATGCACCTAGAGTTTCCCAAATTTTCTTGTACATAGTAGCTTTCTGGGATTGAACTCAACACTAAAGAACTAGATCTAGAGAGGAACCAAAAGGGGTGAATTGGAACTACCTTTCCACTTTGGCACATACACCTTGGTATTCGAAAAGTAGATCAATCCATTCATCATGGTAAATTTTCTTTTCCTACTAGCCTGGACTTGTAGAACGATTTGGTGAGCTTGCAAGTCTACCTCAAATCCTTCCTTAATCTGATCTACCACATGCTATGCAAGCTCTATCTAACTCACCACAACTTCTACTTGTTTCACAAGTGTACGAAATTGTGCCTTATAGCTTAATGTATCGACAAAAACATTATGTTAGCTAGGATTGTAAACAAGCTTGAAGTCAAACTCAGCCATGAATTCTTGCCACCTCACCTGCTTTAGAGTCAATTTTGTCTGAGTTTTGAAATAGGTAGAGATTATGTTGTTTGTCCACACCACAAAGGGTACATTGAGTAAGTAATTTCATTGATTCCTCAGGAAGTAGACTATTGAAGTTATCTCATTTTTGGATAGTTGCGTTTGGGATCATTCAACTTCCTTGATTCAAAGGAAACAAGATGACTTCCCTGCATCAACATTCCACCCATGGCATAGTTTGAGGCATCAGTCTACAACTCAAAAGGTTCACCATAATTATTAAGCAACAATAATGGCTCTATAGTCAGCCTCTACTTGAGAAACTCAAACGCATCTTGTTTCTTTGCGTCCTGTCTCCATCCACCATCCTTATTTAGAAGATCTGTGAGGGGAGGTGTGATCTTTGAATACCCAGCAACAAATTTCCTATAATAGTTTTCCAATCCAAGAAACTGATGCACTACATGTACGCTCCTTAAGGGTTCCCAATCCTTAATTACATGTAGCTTCTCTGGCTCGGGTTGGATCTTTCCATGACCCACAATATAACTAAGAAATCTGATCTCTTGTTCTGTGAAGGAGCACTTCTCTTTCTTTACATAGAGTTGATTATCTCTTATAATTTTGAACACATTGGTTAAGTGTTTGTGATGTTCCTACAATGACTTTCTAAACACAAGTATGTCGTCTAGGTATAATACTACACATTTATCCAACAATGGTCGGACTATATCATTCATAAGTGTGTTGAATGTAGTAGGAGCATTAGTCAGACTGAACAACATGGCTAAGAATTAAAAAGATCCATACCTTGTAGTTATCATAGTCTTTGGCTCATCTTTGGGAGCAATGTGGATTTGGTAATATCCTTGTTGCAGATCAAGCTTTTTGAAATATCTCACCTCTACAAGGAAATCAAAACTATCTGCGATCAGGGGCAAGGGATATTTGTTCTTGATCATGAGTTTTTTCAATGCATTTTAATCCACATACAACCTAAGAGTTCCATCTTTCTTTCTTTGGAAAATAACAAGAGTCGCATAAGGCGAGAAAGATGGACACAAGACATCGACACCAATAAGCTCACCCAATTGCTTCTTTAACTTGACCATTTATGGCCTAGAAAGCTGATAGAAAGCTCACATTAAGGCCCTAGCTCCAACCTCTAGCTCGATGAAATAATCAACATATCTCCTCAGTGGAAGCTCGCTCGGAAAATGTATCAGGCATTACATCTTTGAAAGCTTCAATGACTTATTGCACCACACTTAGATCTGAGAATGAAGATACATCTTCTTCATCCCATGCTCTAAGCATGACATCCAAGAACAGGTCGCTTCCTTCTTTTCTTGTAATATTTTTCAAGCTTACTGTGCTCAAAACTTGATTCAAATCCTTGGAGTCCACCACGGGAACCATGCATGTCTTTGCAGGATCTAAAACCATGATGCATCCCAAGTGAGGTGTGATCATAGTTGAAGCCTTCCTAATAAAATATTGACCAAGAATTACATTAAATTTCATCATCTTGATAGTGACAATATTTATAGGTCATTGCCAAGAACCCACTCTCATCACTACATTATTTATATCTTCATTGATCTTCTAGGCTGGTTTATTCACCGCTTTGAAGCATGTGCTTGTGGGATCCATCTTCATGCCCAAGT
>MU226102.1:1549740-1568391 GCA_018584345.1 Thuja plicata
TTATTCCCAAAGAAGTATTCCATCTAGCATAGGTCATGCTAATTTTCATTGATAGAACTCAAATTCACTATCCCTTGCAGTGTATTAAGGAGTTGCAGCACTCCCATCTCTGGCATCTTTTCCTCATTAGACATCAATGCATTAATCCTAGCTTGCTCTGGACATTCCTATGCCCAGTGATCCGGTCAGCTATAGATAAAGAAATTTGTTCCCTTGTTCTTTTCTTTAGAATATGTGGAAGGTTTCTTGATCTTCTTGGAGGATTTACCCACATTATGCTTCGACCTTCCTCTTTGGTCTGCATTTCTTTGATATGGGCCAACATTGCATCTTTTTCCCTTGTAGAAAAATGCCTTCCTATGATCACCACTATCATACTTATCACCACCAAAGCCTTTTGTAGCATCACCCTTATAATCAATCTATATATCCATGGTGGTAATAGCTTTGGAAAGTGTTTGAACTCTTCTACGACGTAACTTTTCAGCAGCCCAAGTGTGAAGGTTTTTCATAAAGAGGTGCAACTTTTCAAAATTGTTAAAAAGGTGACAACATCCTATTGCATTTTCATTCATGATTAGATTATATCTTGCATGGATAAGCGTTATGGGAATTTGTTGGAATTATGATGAATTTTGGTAGGGAAATAATGAGTTTAAGTTTGTCATTACTAGAAACTTATTAATTGTATTAATTTTGGTGCATAGGTTACCCTAACCGATTGACAGGATGAATAGGTGAAGCACATATGCTAAGTGTTATGATTGGTGAGCAGGAAGACAGTAGCAATTTTAAGCTTTGAGTAGCACTTGAGATGGTGAGAATATTGGGAGATGTGATCATTACAAGATTCTTATTATGATTAGAGGAGTACAGATTTACAACCGCGATAGTTAACTCAATAGTGTGTGCAAGATAGTTTTTTTGGTAATTATTTTACGTGAACTGGTTGAGTTACAGATTGATACCTAATGATCAGATGGGTAAGGAGGTTAAGTTAACGATAATTTTTTGTATTGAATGTTGGTATTACATTTTTGGGCCGACATGTGAATATTTATTAACGTGAAGTTTCATGAGTTAAGTCAAATTGAGGGACGACTTGTGGATTGTTTTTAATGTTTAACCAACTTAAGAACAACTATAAAAAAGATGTTAAATCAGATATTTAGGGTTTTTTATTGTGTTTTTGGTGGTTTTGATCAGAGATAGTGATTGTGTATTGTATCAAGAGTTCAAAGACTGAATTGGATCTTACAGGAAAGCAGTGTCATTCCAAGTCACCAAATTGAGTTCATTGCTCAAGGCTAACTCTAATAGGTTAGCAAGGCTAAATCCCTTAATAGGGTGGATCCTAATAGATCTTATTGTGTAAATCCTTTAACAAGGTGACTTCTAAGAAGAAGTTAAAAATACTCTATCAAGGTAGATCTTAACAGATCTCATTATACTTCTAACAAAGTACTAGTCGCTCTTAATAGGGTGAGCCCCTAATAGGGTATTGTAAGCTCCTAATAGGGAAAATATTTTAACTATAATGAAGAGATTTGTGGGTGTCATCCCCACCATGATTTTTCCCTCTTACAAGGTTTTACATGATAAAATTAGTGGTGTTATGATTTATGCTTTGTGGTTGATTGAATTACTTTACTTCTATTGCATAATTACAGTTACTTATTTGATTTTTTGAAAGTTACTTAAGAGCATAATCTAATCTTTGGTTGAATTATTATATGTTATGTTTACACTAATCCCCCTCCTCTCAATCCTTTTATATATTATCATATTTCTCAAGGGTCAAATAATCAAATCAACACCCTTCTTCATGATGCAGTACATTGGATATTAACAAAAACAAAGCATCGCATTACTCATGTAGATACCATTCATTCATTGCATTTCATGATTCATTAATCATTAAAATGCATTATTCATTATTCCTTATTATCATCATCGTTAGGTCTATTACATGATTTAGATTCATTAATCATTATCATTTGCATTGCATCAAATCATCATCATTGGGTACCATTAACATTGCCTTTGCATTAATCATCCATCATTAATCATCACTATCATTTAAGTGCATTCATTAATCATTAAGTACATGTGCATTTATCATCATTAACCATCATTATTCATTATCATTATTACATCATTACATATACATCACTACATCATTACATCAGTTCATCCATAATCATGAAAAATATTGCATAACCATCACATAAACATAAGATCATTACATACATGTAAAATGCTATCATAAAACATGTGTCCATTATTCATTTAAAATAAATTATCTCATCTATGCATACATATAATTAAAGCATCATATGCATCTATAAATACATAAAAAAATAAATGCATCAAAAAGTCATACATCCTATATCAAAACATAAAAATCATGTAATCATGTATTCCACCATCAAAATCCACTACAACATCATATATCATCAAAATAAATGTCCAAAGTACATTGACATTAGCAAAGGAGAATAAGTCATAATATATGGGTGAGGTAGTGTGTCAATTTCTATATCAAGGTACATCAATGTCCATATCAAAGTACAACAAAATTACATCACCATCTACTCAAAGAAATCAATACATGGATACATCAAAACTTTGATAGCCACAAGGCGATCTAATCATGACTTCATCAAAAGTTGTGGGCCTCGTCATCAAAATATCACCAATTATAACACATGTACCAATACTTGGACATGGACTTATACCCCTAGTAGATGGTCCAAAACCGCCTATCCCTAAATCTGATCCCCTTAGAGGTCTAGTGATTAGACCTGTAACCCCACAACTCTCTAACTGATCTATCTGACCACTCTACCCATATCTATAAATCTAAGAGAATGAACAAACTCGTCTATCTATAGGCATCACAATATAATAAGAACCATAATAAAAGGTTGCTTGAGTTTTCACCTATTCTCACTTTGTCTACAATGTGACTACCTCTGCCTCAAGGGCCTGGATCTTTCCATGTGCCTGTCTCAACCGATTCTATAGAAATATAATGTTTTTTTGAGTAGTATCCAAATCCCCATGAAATCTTTGAACATCTTGACCTAGGAAAATTAGGGGATCTCCCTATCCAACTTGTAGGAAACCCTGTGGTGCACCTGTACGAGCCCTCCAAGTCACCAACCATCATTGTGCCAAAATATTTATCCTACCCCTAGTAGGAACTAATCCACCTTGACCACCTCCATCTCCGCCCACTGTTGAAGCTGTAGAAAAACCTCCTCTACCCCTCACCCTAGCAGCATTTCCGCTGCCACCACCACCTCCACCTCTAGCTCTACCACCCTAGACCATCGCACCACCCCTCCGTCACCAAGGTCAGTCATCATCATCATCATCATCATCCAAATCAGACACTGGCTACGTTGGATTAGTAAGTCATAGAAAAGGATGAGTGGAAAACCAATGAGTATATTATATTATCATCCCAGTATTTATAGTATCTAGCATGTAGTCCCAAGCCATCACACCAAGTCCATCATACTCATCCATAGATGTTCGATAATCTACACTGGGTCCCCATAGAGCTCTCTCCTTATGCGTGCAAGCGTACACATCGAAACCCTGTGGTGTACCTCGTATCCTACCATACTAATGGATCACCTAAGTAACTAGAAACCTCTCAATGATATATGGTGGTCATCCAATCAACCATCATGATTGAAACACAAAAGGAACCTCAAGTGGATACTCTTTCCATGCCTTGCATACCATGTAATGCCTCCAATAAATGGATTCTATATCATCTATTTTTTGCCTCCAATACTCCAAATTGCCCATCTTAGGCTAGAAAATGATACCACTATAACCATATATATAGGGGCAACCTGGTGGATGCTCTCTATCTTCAATATTTCAAGTCACTGGGATGTGCTCCTAGACCCAAATTTGTAGTAAAATGACTCCTAGAGACAATGTTGTGCCCCAATCATAAACTACGTGATGAAGCTCATGGTAGAGATGAGTCAAAATATAGGAACCCTAAGAGAATCGGTGAGGTTGTGTAATCATATCCTCCAAGATCCTCTCCCATCCAACAACAAACCCACGTGCTCTCCTATCTGGCATTATGAAGCCTCTGATAAACAAAGATAAGACCGAAGGAAGTGGGGCATAGCTTTGTGTTAGGGTCTTCTATAAGACCATCTCATCGCCAATATCATCATCTTAAAACACACATCGAAAAGCATCACCATCATTATCCTACTCAAAGTAGACCAACTCTACCATCATAGGAATCCTCAGGATCCTGTAAACCTCCTTAGGAGTCACATTCATCTCTCATGTGTTGGCATTATGCTATAGTTTTGGAGACGATATGAAGAGAGGTCATGAGTGGATGCATAATTGGTTTTCCTTGATGGTAATTAATTCTGATATCATGATTATATTGATCGGTAAGCACTGGACATGATTAGTAAAAAAGAAGATCAACTATGTATGGTGATTGATGTTCAAATGTACAATATTAATAGATTGTGGTAGCGGTCGAGTTAAGGAAATATTTGGATGTTGTGCTTAGAGACATAGTATATATATGGTATGGGGAATCTATGATTCTAGTCACAACTTATTTGAAAGAGCGGTGATGGAGGTTTCAGTGTCACAGTCACTAAGACAATTAGAAATTTTATGTTCTTGATAAATTGGTCATGTGATTATAGATCGGTGAGTGGTAAAGTATATGAAATCATTTCTAATGATATGATGACATGGAATAAAGTTTTTACATCCAGTGTATTTGTATTTACAAGATTGATGCAAGCATTTAAGATAGATTTAAGGTGTTGCATTGGAGAAGTCAAAACATGTTTTATTATCTTGGAGATGTAAACTTGCAGATCTTATTTTGACCTAACGTTGTCATGGTAAATCATTTTTCTCATCAAGATTATCAATTTGACACATGGCGTTGTCACGGGAAAGTATTTTTGAATATCAATCTTGAGGCGGTACACATTGTTTTATTTAAGGAATCAAAGAGATAGAGAAGTTGTTACAAAGAGCTTGATGTTGAAAAGTTTTGTTGGTGATTAAGGTTTTATGATTTCATATTAAAGATGTGATTAGAGAGAGGAGAGAATATACAAAGTATATATTACAGAGAGCTGAAAAGGATCTGATAGGAAATCAATGCCAATCTACATATCAATAATCTTATTATTACCTAACAGTTACAACAGGTCAAATCCTTTAACAAGGTGAACTCTAACAGGTTCTTATTTGTAAATCCTTTAATAGGGTGACTTCTTAATTGAGGTTTTAAATCCTCTAGCAAGGTAGATCATAGATTATCTTATTATACTCCTAAAATTGTACTAATCAATTCTAATAGGGTGAACCCTCAGAAAGGGTATTGTAGCTCCTAATAGGGAAAACTCATTTACTGCAGTGATTGGGCTTGTGGGTGTCATCCCACAATGGATTTTTTCCCTTTGACAAGGGTTTCCACATGAAAAATATTCATGTAATGTGTGTTAAAGTTGTGGATTCTTTATATTGTTTGTTGTTACTTGATTATTTCATTCACATACTTTGAGGTTAAGAAGTTACTAGTGTAGTTAATCATATCAAAAGATGAATTGAGTCAATACCTATTTGTATTGATTCACCCCCCCCCCCCCCCCCTAGACACAAGTTATCCAATAATTGGTATCAGAGCTTAGGTCCTTTTGGTGATAAGTCTAACAAATTGTGGAAAAGATCCCTATAAGTCAACATGGATAGATACAAGTATGAGAAGAAACTTGAGGATGCAAGTTAAGTTATCAATGAACTAAAGGATAAGTTGAGGCATTCCCTTGCTAAGAGAAGAGAGCTTCTTGAGAATTTGAGTGAGAGTTAAGACTACATTGAAAATCTCTGTTAAGGTAGTTTATCTGAAGAATCACTTGTAGATCTGATGGATAGAAATAGTGGACTTAAGAGTGAAGTGGCTAATCTGAGAAAATAACTTGAAAGTTAGTATGTTAGGATGACAGGAGAACTTGAAAGAAGAAGGGTTGTTGAAAGTGCCAATAAAATTATTGAAGATTCCCTAAATGTTAAAGATGAAACCCTAAGAGAAAATTTGGTGCAACTATTCAGATCAGAGCATGAGGTTACTACATTAAAAGAACACTTACATGGTGTAGATGAAGAAAAATATGATGTTGAAAGAGAGAGTCAAGTGATAAGGAAAGAGAATGAAAAGATAAAAGAAGAATTGAAAGCTGAAAATGATCTACTGGATAAATTCAGAAATAGTTCTATCAAACTAGATGAACAACTTGGAAAATAGAGAATAAGTGGAGAAAAACAACGTTTAGGTTTTGAAGCTGGTGAATCTTCTGGAACAAAGGACATCAATGATGAAATCAATTCAACACCCAAGGTGAACATCAACAATGAAAAGAGATGGTACAAACTGATATGTTTTAATTTTCATAAGGTAGGACATACTACTAACCTATGTTGGTTTAAACTGATTGGTCCAAATGTTAGATCTAGAGATTCTATTGCTAGATCCAAAAATTCTTATGCTAGAACTGATAATTACAATGCTAGATCTAACACATTTCATGGATTTTGTTACTATTGCAACAAATTTGGGCATAAAGCTAATGAATGCAGGACGAGGAAAACAACCAGTGGTCATATGACTACAATAGTCAAAGACCTATCAATAAAGGTAACCAATCAAATATTACTCATTCTAAATATCACAACTATGGACATACGGCTATGAATTGTAGATTGAGGTCATATAGAGACAATTCAAGTCCTTGGAATCCAACAGGTATAGTCTATTGTGTTTGTAACAAGGTTGGTCACTTTGCTAGGTCATGTAGAGAAAGAAAATATACTAGAGGTCAACCAATGAACAATGATGAAAATTCCAAAGGCAAAGAAACTGTTAATGCTGATGAAATAAGGAATGATATGAAGAAGACATGGGTGAGGAAAGGAGAATTGAATTCATCAGAATTAACTGAGAACTCCACAAGTCTAGGAAAGGTGGAGAACCCATCAATAAACTAAGCACAATATTTTCTTAGGGGGAGCACTTAAATTAAAATCATTTACCGATCCCCTAACTTCATGAGCGGTAAGATTCATATGCATTCTGAGATACCTATTTGTGAATTAATGATAGTTAGTAAAGATAAAAGTGTTTGTATGTATAAATTGAGTGTTATGTTTTAACCGATGTGGTCAGTGGAAAGAACTATTTGACTATTTTTTCAAACAACTACATTCTCAAATGTTATATATATGAGAAAGTAAATTCTTTTATCACTTTTCATTTTAATAAAGTTTACGGGACAATGTTTGGTTACACTCCATAGAGAGATCTATTTGTGTTTTTGGACTAATGTTTCATGTAGGACTCGAATCGATAGAGTCAAGGTTATAGCTTGAACTGAAAATATATTTAAAGGAATCATTTTTCTACTGATTAATTGTTAAAATCATGGATACCCCAGTTTTGGTCAACATCACTGATGAGACAAGACCCATATTTAAGTTACACCCGATGAAGGCAAATGAAAATGATCCAATGGGTGCCCTATCTTTGATACCCTATGGAGTATTGTTAATTGAAGATATTCATTTGTTCATTCATTACAAATTGGAAGAACTGAGAACTGATGACATCTGCGATGAATTTATGAAGCTAAGAGATGATGTGAACTTAAAAGATGAACACATGCATCTGGTTCAAAAAGGCTTTTCTTACATTGCTGAGACACCTGATTATTTTCATCCAGAATGGATAAGATATGTTTTGAGTGGAGTACATGATCAATTTATTTGGCTGGATAAGCCTCTCAAGATATCAAAATAATTAATCCATATGGTTATTAGATTTTGTGCGACCGATGAAGCCCCTACCCTACAAACTGTTGCTGCAAATCTAGTTACTCGTCTAACCAAATCCAAACAAGATCATGGAGCCATGACTATAAAGGATATAACTGATAAGGAAGTGAGGTTCACTTCAATGGTGATAGGATATAGAGTATATCAATCTAGTCAATTGAATAGTGCACCTGGTGGAGCTATTCATGCTGCATACATAATGGTGAAGGAAAATGCAAAATATGATCTTTGTGAGATGTTGAGGAGTCAATTCTTTGTGAACATGGAGAAGATCGGAAAAGATAAGAAGCATACATTCAAATATGGATCACTCCTGGTATGTATGTTCTTTTACTTACATAATCATTTTTCTAGAATAGGTTCTATTACATGGTCAAAGGATAGACTGACAGTAATGCAGATTAAATAATGTATAAGGACTTCAGGAAATAATTTTGATTTAGTTATGTGGGGTTACTTCAAATATTTTCAAAGTAAAATGTACCTAAGAGAGAGAATCCCAACCAGTATTGTTGAGAAGTATAAAGATGATATATGTTTTCTAGTAGATATAGATACTTGCATGTTGCAAGCAGTGCAACCTAGAACATGTTGGATACCTGCTATGGGTTATGAAGTTGATGGTGATCTAGTAACTATTCATGTTGATGTTTTATTATCTAAACCAATTGATACTTCAACATCTAGGTTTGGAACTTATGAAGAGTCGTCATTAAAAATCTATAATGAGTTGAAAGCACCTGTAATCCAAAGGAAGATCAAAAAACAATTAGACAATTTAGCCAATATGAGTGGCATTACACCTGAAATAATGACAAGACTTAGAAATAAAATGGAAAGTGAGGATGCAAGCACATCTATTATAGAATTCAAGAGTCCTAGAATGGAAGTAGAAGAGGTTACACCTCAGAGAGTTACAAGAAATTCAGTATTGAAATAATCTACATATACTTCTACTAAGGATGAGAAAGAGAAAGAGATATCATAAACTATTTAGAGAAATTACAAAAGAAAGAAAGAAATGACATCAGGCTATAAAGTATCAAAAATTAAGAAGGAAGGTATAGAAAAGGCTAAAGGAGAAAAGGTTGGAATAGATTCTGGGAAAAATTCTACTACTCTAGAAATCGGTAAAATTGACAACTCTATCATTCTTGAGAACATTGTTAAGGATATAAAGATCATGGAAATGTGATAGGAGTATGGACTCATTTTGACAAGTTTGACAATGAGGAGAAAAGGAAGATTGAAGATGTAGTTGAATAAATTTTACACACATTTTTCAATTCACCTAGTAAACTTTACAAATTTTTACCCAAAGAAATGTTTAATGTAATCAAAAAAAGATGGAGAGAATCTTTGAAGATTGACAGAGTAATGATAGAAAAAGAACTTACATTTTTACAACCTGAACTCTCTATCAGACAGATAAAGTGGAAAATTGAAGTAATTAAAGAATAATCCAAGACAAAGAACATAGTTACAAGAATTTTTATTGGAGATACCTAATCTATAAGAAATGAGACAGTGGATTTATTGACAAAGTTTTTGAAGTTTGAGACTGTTGTTGAAGTCAAATCGATTGAAGAGGCAAGGAAAACATAAGAGAGTGCAAGTGAAGAGATTAATGAAATCATGGATAATTTTATATCTAATACTCTAGAACATATTACTAAGAAAGAGACAAGTCATAAGAAGGAGGATATACTTTCAATAAAGAGAAAACTAGATCTAAACAGTGAAGGTAGCTCAATAAAGAAGAGAAAAATAAAGGACACTACTAGTTCAGAAGAAGATGAAGAAGAAGAGATGCAGAAAACTTTTGATATTACTCAGATGAGCCCCAAAGAGCTATTGAAAATGTTAGATACACTTAGGGAGAAATCAGAAAGGAACAAGTTGAGGGAAAAGAAAAAGAAGATCAGAATACTTAAAGGAGCCAAAAACATAATCAAGAATTTAGTACCTAATGTGAGGTATGGAAAACAAGATAGTCCTATTGATCAATTGGGTATTTTGGTCAAGATTGTTTATGATCAAGTACCTAACTTGGAGAGTGCAATTATGGAATTAGCAATGAAAGAACATGAGAGACAACAAGCTGACAAGCTGAAAGAAACCATAACAGTGGAAAAAGAGTCACTTGAAATCCTAGTGAATAAAATGAAGGAGACTCTATGAGAGATTAGAAAGCTGTTTGTAAAAATTTCCAAGGTTACATTGTTTCCACGGGATCTAAAGATGAAGAGAGAGAAAACCCAACATGCACTTGATGATTTAATTACAAGATTTGATCCTTTAACCAGTTCAGTTTCAGCATACACTGCTAAGGTGAAGATGATTTTAAACATGAATATGTTGCAAGCTGAGCAAGATAACATAATATTATCAATCATATAATTGTAGTCCTATCTAGCTCCCACTATGGATATCATGCAACAACATGTGATAAATGTAGAGATAATACTAATTCAACAAGAAGTGAACACTTTAAATGATATGGAAGGAACAACATTGGATATACATGGATAGATCTTATCTATAGAATATTTGCACAAGTCTTGGAACACATCATTGGATTCAATAAAGATCAAATTCAAGGAAACTTTTGATCAAATGTCATTCTGGTAAGCACTTATAATCCTTTGTCATTATTGAAAAAAAGGAGGAGAATGATATTGGAGAATGATATTGTGTGATATCAATATAGTATGCACAATGTAAGGGGGGTATGTTTTAAGTATGATTCAAAGGCTGGTATTATAGTTGAGATGATTTTTAGGATTTTTTTCCATCAATGCCAAAGGGGGAGATTGTTGGCATTATGCTATAGTTTTGGAGATGCTATGAAGAGAGGTCATGAGTGGATGCATAATTGGTTGTACTTGATGGAAATGAACTTAGATACCATGATTATAGTGATGAGTAAGCACTAAACATGATCGGTAAAAGAGAAGATCAACTTGGTATGTTGATTGATGTTCAGATGTACAATATTAATAGATTGTGGTAGCGATTGAGTTAAGGAAAGATTCAGATGTTGCACCCAGAGATATAGTATGTATATGGTATGATGAATCCATGATTCTAATCACAACTTATTTGGATGAGAGGTGATGGATGTTTTAGTGTCACAGTCACTAAGACAGGTAGAACTTTTATGTTCTTGATCAACTAGTTAGGTGATTACATATCGGTGAGTGGTAAAGTATATGTGATAATTTATAATGATATGTTGACATGGAATAAAATTTACATCCAATGTATTGGTATTTACAAGATTGATGCAAGCATTTAAGACAGATTTAAAGTGTTGCATTGGAGAAGTCAAAACATGTTTTATTATCTTGGAGATTTAAACTTGCAGATCTTATCTTGACCTAACACGGTCATGGTAAATCATTTTTATCATCAAGATTATCAATTTGAAACATGGTTTTATCATGGGAAAGCATTTTAAAATTAATCTTGAGGTGGTGCAAATTATTTTATTTCAGGAATCAGAGAGACAAAGAAGTTGTTACAAAGAGGTTGTTATTGAAAAGTTTTGTGGGTGATTAAGGTTTTATGATTTCATATTGAATATGCGATCAGAGAGAGGAAATAATATACAGATTACATATTACAGAGAGTTGAAAAGGATCTTATATGCAATCAATTCCAATCTACAGATCAAAAATCTTGTTGTTACCTAACGGTTACAACAGGTCAAATCCTTTAACAAGGTGAACTCTAACATGTTCTTATTTATAAATCCTTTAACATGGTGACTTCTTAATTGAGGTTTTAAACCCTCTAGCGAGGTAGATCATATCTGATCTTATTATACTCCTAACAATATACTAATCACTTCTAACAAGGTGAACCCTCAGAAAGGGTGTTGTAGCTCCTAACATGGCAAACTCATTTACTGCAGTGATTGGGCTTGTGGGTGTCATCCCCACCATGGTTTTTTCCCTCTAACAAGGGTTTCCACATGAAAAATATTTGTGTTATGTGTATTAAAGTTGTGGAGCTTCATATTGTTTGTTTTTACTTGATTATTTCATTCACATACCTTGAGGTTAAGAACTTACTAGTGTATTTAATTAGATCAAAAGATGAATTGAGTCAATACCTATTTGTACTGATTTACCTCCCCTCTCAGACACAAGTTATCCAACATCATGTGGGTAGGTGGAAGGTGTTATGATCACTATGTCTGCGCTTAGTTAGTGTCATCAATAGACCTTAGTTCACTCAGAGCTGAGGAATCTCAAGAAAGTAGCCAAGGAGACACTGACCAACAACACATCACTCATCTCTAGACAACTCATCAACCATCTCAAATGATTTGGGTATTGAACCCTCATATTAATATTCCCTATAGAAGCTTGTTTAAGTCAAACATAAAATTAATCAACCAAGAATCTATCATCAAGCATAAATTAATTCATCATATCATCTATCATATTTTCTTAGTTGATATTTGCAACAATCTCGATGAGTGCATCTATTTTAGATCCTCTAGATCTTGAGGATGGAAAAACATAAACAAAATCTACCCTATCATAAATTTACATCAAAACTATATTGACATATGATCAGACTAACATCACAAATTGACTTAACGAACACCAAAAAACCATAAAATAATCAAAAGTGATGTTTTCCATTCCAAAAGCGACACTTAGAAAATCAATAGCGATGCAAGAAATTGTAAACGCAATGCAAAATTATTCAAAAGCAATGTAAAAATCAAAGGTGAAGATACAAAAACTATACGTGATGCTTTATCAATCATATGTTCTTACATTTCCAATATGACAGAACAAATTTTAAAGGCTGCACAAAATAAAAACAAAACCCTAAATCAAAAGCGACGAACCAACTATAAAAGGTGATATGAATTTTTTTGGAAGTGATGAAACGTAAACCAATTATGATTTTTCAAATAAAAACACATCAAATTCAATCCACAACTATGAAATAACAAAGAGGGATCAAAGACTTACCGGTGGACCGTATCCAGGTGGTCTTTGGAAGCACCTAACCCTCTCAAAATGATGCAAGTGGTACAGGATCACCATGCTAGCAAGGAAGAGAATTTTGCTCTCAGAGTAAAAAATAAACTGAGAATGTGAAAAAGAATAGTAAAAAAGGGCTTTTTAGCCTTATTTATTTCACTTTTTAACCAAGGGGATTTTTAACCAATAGTTAATTTTAGAAGCCTATAAATCAAAATTTCTACACGAGAACATCAAAATAATCAATTTTTATCGAGAAATAAATCAAAATGCAAAAAATCATAAAAATTCTAAAAAATCATAAAAATTCCCAAAAATGCCTAAACATCATAAAGACATTTTGATTTACCTTCTGAAGGGGCATACAACCAGGAAGTAAAATTTTCAAAATCGAGGCACTTTTTAAAATTAGGGACATTGGACGTCGAATTCTCAAAATAACAAATCAAGGCATCAAAGGAATTAGAGATTCATATCGAGATAACATCGCTATCATCATCATATCAATAGGGTAACATCAAACAATCAATTCAATTAGGTTGACATCAAAGCATTGAAGCATCAAATAGAAGTCAAAATCAAAGTATCCTTTGAACCAACACACTCCCCATGTGTTGATTCAAAGAGGGGAAAAATATATACACTTAAAAAAGGTCAAATAAACATTAATTAAATTCAATCCATTGGATTGATTAGATCAAAATTTATCAACTATGTAATTGAATTAATATTTGATTATATATTTTATATTTAATTAATTAAATCTAGTCCATTCACCTATCACACATGGCTAATTTAATTAATCACCTCCTAAAATATCTCACATACCAATGAATGACAAAATAAAATTAACCAATGGGCGACGAGGGATAATATCACATGGATCATGCAAAGGCTTTGCTATCTTGACCATTCATCTTGGACACATCATCACCCCTAACTCAAACTCTATTTTGATCATGGTTAATCAAAACTCACCCCCAACACCTTGATAAATCCCATAAATAGGATGCATTCTTAGATCAAAGGATCCATTATCATACAATCATTGTTATCATAGTCATTTTAGCATTCATGTTAGCATATAATTAGCATTTTGAGCATAGTTATAATGGATAATTTTCATTGCATAGTAGTGTTCTTCATCATTTAGATCAAATTTGCACTCATCATAGCATTAGATCTATATCATATTATAGCATACAATTCTCATTTTCTAAGTTGTCGCCTATGAATCAAATTGCAGTTGATAGCTAAAATAGGTCCTTAGGAATAGATAGCAATGTGATACTCTTCAGTCTTTCAATTTATTATTTTAATTAGTTTTGTATCTTAATGATTTGATTTTCTCATTCTAATGTCTCATTTAGGTTTGTGATTCACAAAATTACACACACACAAGCACGCACAAAATTTAACCTCTAAATGTTGAACAGGCTGAATAACTAAGAGGGGGTGAATCTGTTATTTCCACACACTTTATAAAACTTTTACTTTGTGGATAAACTCATAAACAACAAAAATATAAAATTTTGATCTATTGGTTAAACACATTAAACATTCATAACATATATGAAAATTAAGGCATAGAAATACCAACACAAAGAACTCCAAGATTTACATAGAAACCCAGCCTCGAAAAAATTATGGAGAAGCTAATTTCTATGAAATGAAACACTAGTTAAGGTGACACCAGTTAAGGTGATTTTACAAAGGGTCATTGTCGGTTGTTCTCACTACATGTTGGATCATTGTTGGTAGTTCACTGTCAATCAAGCTAACTACCCTTACAAATAAATATGGCTAACTTCCAATATAAATATCACTGAGAAAAGATGAATTGGTAGAATTCCATCTCGCTATGCATGAAACAATTCAACAATTAAGCTCAGTTACTGTTACCATTAGTAGATCTAAATGTTGATCTTCTCTGTGTATTTTACTGTCAGATTCACTGTATAGAAAGCATTTGCAGGCATCAGAAGCCTAGATCTGGAGTTTTACAGGGCTCCAACAACCCTTTAATAGTCAAAACTAGATCTGAAGGTTCATTTGCCTCTTCTTTCTCCAAGGTGAGTCCATTCTTTCTATTTCCTTCCTTGCACTCACTTTCATGCAACAGATCTGATATTACATACTAGTCATTTACCATTTCTTTTATCAATCTTGTCAATTTTACATGTCATATCATCATTCTCCTCATTTCATTAAGGGAAAGAAATCTCAATTCCCCACTCTCACTTATATCTTGCATTAGCACCCCTTCATCCATTTTTAGTTGTTCTAATTTGATTTGTTTGAGGGTGAGTTGTTGGGATAACATTGTCCCCAATGTATTTATAATTTGGTGAGTGATCGTCATCCTATAATTGCTCACCATTTTATATTGTACAGATACTAACTTGTATTTTTTAAAAGAGACTAGTTTATTTCCAATTTCATGTGTGCTCTCTTAATGTACACATCTTTGCAAGTGTTTCAAACTACAACAAATAACACATGATCATTTAAAACAAATAATATTATAAAAAAATGCAGCCATCATCTCTTTTACGTAATACATTTTAAAAAAAATCTCTTGATGCCTTAGAAGGGACTTGTATACCACATTCCTGTAAAACATCTTTTGTGTGTAAAGTATGACATATATAACAATAAATATCATAATGCATGGAAAATTCAATATGCATCCTACAACAACATATAGTGCATGCATGATTTATCTTAACATAAAAAGGTTTGGTCATTTCAAAAAACCTTTGACTAATTCTTACTTGAGGATAGCTTTGAACAAATCTATTATAAAATTGTATTTGAGTCATATCCAAAAAGTGTTTGGAATATAGTTCATGATTTCTAGATTATATTCACCTTCTAACAAAATCTCTTTGATTGGACAAAACTCTTGTGTTTCCTTGCTAAAAAAAAAAAATTCATGCTCTTAATGCATAAAAAACAACCTTGTCTTTGCAGGGGAGTCTACCCGAGAATGTCCACAAAGTATTATTATTAGGATACTAAATTTTCTTACATCTCCCTAAGGCATGGGGTTGTGTTATTCTCCTTATATTTAGTAACTTACTTATTTTTCTAATCAAATAAGACACTTGTGTTTCCTTGTTCATTATGGTTGACATAAGAATACGTTGGGTAGTTCGTTGGAATCTTTAGTGTGCAATTTTGAACCTATTTCTTGACACACATCATTAAGATTTCTCCCGATATTTTTTCACTATTGGTTTCAGATGATATTTTTGGGAAATAGGTGTTGTATACCTTGCATAATAATGTAAAGAGTATTGTAATATTTTATTTTATTATGTAAATGTTGCACCAAAGAGCACCTATATAGACACGCAACATTGTATTGTTTGTAATATTTTTGAGGTCACTTGATATTGTATTATAATATTGTAATATTATATTGATGTAATTATTTAATATTGGGGAAAATTAAATAAAGTATTCAATATTAAATGTGTGGTCATGGGTTAGGTGGCACATGGCTTATGTAATACCACTTGGTGGTTTTGTGGGAGCTCATTTCTGTAAAACCAACCACAAGGGTAGTTGTTGAGTGAAGTTAGGTTTGGCATTGGTGGAGGTTGGAAGTATGGCATGGGATGTGTGGTTGTTTTCTTATTCACATGGAGTGCTAGTTGACAGTTTCAGCTTCAAAGGCTTTCATGGATGTATTATAATGTTGCATTAGTGAATTATACATATATGATGGATGATTTTAGAGGCCAATTTTTCCCTATGAGCGTTTTCCCAGGGTATATATTGTGTCACATTTCTGTGGGTATGGTGTCTATCTCTTGAATGTAGATCATGAGTACTTGTTTGATTGATTTATCATATGGTTTATGTGGAAATTTTTATATGTTAGTTGCAAGTTTCCTTACAAGTAATATCAAAGCTATGGTTGTGGTGTTATAACCATAGGAGTTGAATCTATGGAATGCATGAAAGAATGAAAGACATGACAAGATAAGAGGATTTTGTGGTTTGATTATTACAGATCTAATGGTTTTGGGTTATTTTTTATGATGGGTTGTTTGCATATTTGGGGCTGGAGAAATTTTTTATCAAATAATGTTTTTGGATGTTCATTTAAATTAGGATTTTTGGAGAGTTTTTCAAAATATCATCCCGAGAAGAAACAAACCTTGCCNTGATTATTACAGATCTAATGGTTTTGGGTTATTTTTTATGATGGGTTGTTTGCATATTTGGGGCTGGAGAAATTTTTTATCAAATAATGGTTTTGGATGTTCATTTAAATTAGGATTTTTGGAGAGTTTTTCAAAATATCATCCCGAGAAGAAACAAACCTTGCCATTGGATCCAAGTTGGTTGAGTGATGAATTTCAATATATAATTTGACCCCTTTTGGCAATAGTTGAAAAAAAGAGAATTATGTTAACACTCATGAAATTTAGTCTCCAAAGATTTATTTTTTAATTTCCATCATATTTTTAAAAAGTCCTACAAAATTAAATTTTAAATTTTAAAAAAAAATATTTGTGATTAAAATCACGAGGGATTGTTTTACAATAAAAATAAATTAAAAAAATTGCCCTTGTTTAATAAAAGGTTCTTTTTATTAAATGTTTTATATGTCACTTTAAATTTTAAAAAAAATAGAAAAAATAAATTGCCAAGTGGAAATTTGAAAATGTCGATGTAATTTTTATAAATATTTTATTAAGACATTAACTTTTTCATCCAATATTAAAAGAAAGTAACTCCACCACTAATGTTAAATATTTTGAAATAAAAAATCAAATGGGTTTTTTAAATGCTACTCTTTTTAAATAAAGGAATTTCAAATTTGATAATGTAGATTCCACCTTGGAGTTATCTACGTGAGCAAATTTGTTATTTTTATTCAACGGAGCATGACTTGCACTCGGAATGTCAAATTTTGGACTTCTTATGTTGGAAATAATGGGAAATGTGTACTGAGAGGGGAGGGATGAATCAGTACCTCTAAAACGTTTCTCTTTTTAACCTTAATCCTTTATGTAATCAATTGTATTGCCAACCATTTGTTCTATCCTATCTTTGTGTAAGTTATATCAATTCATAAACTTAACAAACATGTAAACATTCATAGAAGCATTCATGAAATGTAATGACACATAACACAAGATATGGTAACGCCAAAAACCTTTGTTAGAAGGTAAAAACTGTGGTGGGGATGGCACCCACAAAAAATTCACTATCTGTAGATTGGAAGGGGTCGGTTAAGGCTTACAATTTTGATAACTTCTGATGATCTACCCTGTTAGGAGTATTATGTGGAGACTAGTTAAGGTCTACTATGTTAAGAGATTTAGTAACATTGTTTAGTGTGCACTCGGTTAAGAGATTTACAAAGGATTGTTAAATCCACCTTTCTTGAAAGGATTTCTTCTCTTTGCTACACTTGTTAGAATGTAGACAAAAATACTCATTTGACCTGAGTGTATGCAATCTTCAATTGCTGATTACAAATCCATTAAAATCACATGTATGAATTATCACCTAATGTGATTGATTAATATCTATGTTTCTCAGTAGCCTTGATTCTTCGTTCTTGATAACCAAATTCATCTTTGTTGTTCTGCTTCTTGAAACTCTTAGCCTATTCCATATATGTTCTTCTTCACTACTTTCATCCTCGCGTCCATATTAAATGAATGATTACACATCTATTTATATGATAGATTGACCTATTTTAGTTTCTATAAGAAAA
>MU226102.1:1609847-1622685 GCA_018584345.1 Thuja plicata
CTCCGTAGCTAAGTAGCCATTTTCACAGCTCTGGGATCCAAATGCATAGGTCTGGGTCCCAACTGCACAGGACTTAATCACCTGTGCAGAAACAAGCTACCACCTACACAAGAACAGTGACCACCTGCGCAACTTCAGTAACCACCTATGTAGCTCTCTTCTAGAACTTGAAAAAGACACAAAAACACAAAAATATTATCAGTTAAGGTTTTTTCACGTTAGTTTCACCAAATGTAAGACCATAAAAAGGCATATTATCATATCTTGGAGACCACAAACCCAAAATAATATGCTAACCTATCTAATTGTTAGAATTAATCTTTCATTGGTTGTCATATTTACTAGGATAAACCAAGGTATCCTATATGTTATTTTTCCTTGTAATTTCTTATTCTAGATATTCCTCCTTATGAGGAATCCTACACTTGTCTCACACACTATTGAAATGTGGCATACATAGAAATGGGAGTTACAATGTAACTCCTTCCTCACCTCTCTATTAAAGAGATGGCTCTCCTTCTCTCTTCAACACAATTCTTCTTCTTGAACACTATTGTATGAGCTTGGCTCTCACTCTCTCACTCTCTCTCTCATTCTTAGGCATTTTTTTCCCATTCATTATATCATGGGGGTTTTTTTATGCTTTTCCCCCTTCAAAATATTGTCTCCTTTGTAGCCTTGATCTTTGGTGAATGCTCCTAGTTTTGGTATTAGTTCATGGTAAATATTCTTACTCCTAACTCATTAAATTAAACAACTTCCTGTCTCTCTTTATTTTTTTATTATTTTAACACTAATCTATCATGAAGGCCATTCAAAACAAGAGTACATAAAAATAAAGCATAAAAACTCTAAGAACTCCCTTGAAATGAAGCTCCCATGTCCTTCTTTCTTCTCCATAATCAAATTTGACGTGGATCTTTGAAAATTACAAGATTGCACAAAGAATTTTGAAAGCACAAGTTTGCAACGAGGATACTAGAAGATAGTGGTATCACCTTGAAAGATTGAAATGCATCCCATTTTATATAAAATGAGGATCATTTAGGTGAGATTGCACAAAGTCAATGCATAAATGCAAATTTTGGTTGGTGAGATGTTAGGAAGCATGATATGGGGGAGATCAAATAAGGAGATATTGAAAATATTCATGAAGCACCTTAATATTGATGTGAATCCTCAATTAAGGGATATGGCAATTAGGTAGGATTAGGAATCATTAAACCATTTAATAATTCAATATTCTCAATATTCCTCAAAATCAATAATTAGATTTATGAAATTATGAAAATCTCATAAATTGATATTAGCCAATTAATTAATAAAATTAATTAATTGTTGATACTTAGGGAAAAGGGGAATAAATAAAGTTTATTTATTTATTCTATTAGGACCTAGGGATAAATTATGGGTTATTCATCCCAAGGGGGAATTAGTAGATTATTTGTCAAATTGAAGGTGTTGATGTCAAATTGAAATGATTTTGATGATATTGATAAGGCTTAGGATCAATTCTGAGGGTTCCAGAATAGCTTAGGAAATCATGAGGCATCGATGAGCTTTGACAATGCGCCTGCGTAATGATGTTTGGAAATGATTGAAAAGTGCTAATGAACTTTGATGGTGTCATAGGATTGAAATTGAAATGGGGAAACATCGATGATCTTGGACAATGTTCCTAAAATGATAATGATTAGAAATAGTATTGACAAATGTGGACAACACTATTGAGTTGATATTGAGAGATTGATAGTGATAACACTGATGATCTTTGACAATATTATCAAATAGATGATTAAGGGGATACAAAGCATCGATGATCTTAGACAATGCTCCTAAAATGATGACAAGATTGATCAAATTGAAATAGGGTTTTGATCGGTTTGGAAATTGGATTAATTAGGCAACGATGATCTTGGACAATGCCCCAAAATGGTCAAAATGAGTCCAATCAATTCTGAAAGTGATTAGGAATAGAATATAATGGGTTTGAATTGGTTTAGGAAGGTTTGGAATGGTTTAGGATCGAATAGGATCAGTTTAGGATCGAATAGGATCGGTTTAGGGTTGATCGAAAATGATTTGGAAACTGATCGATTTGGTAAAGAGAGTAGAATTGTTAGTAAATAATTGAACAATTTTGCAATATTCAATCATCGATGAAAGACACAATGTCACCATTTAATAAATATTATATGCACAACATAGAGGAATAATTAGGTCACAGAACAATGTTTCAATTGTAATGCTAAAAAGGTTAAAACACGTAGACCATCAGGCTCGAACCATTTTTAGGTGTCTACAGTGGTATCAATTGGCTTATCTTGTTCACCTTTCTCTTTTTGAACTTCATCTGTATCTTTCATTTGTGCATCCTTTTTGGTATGATCTCCATCTTTTTGTGTGTGATCTATACTTGTAACATTTTGTTCTCCACCGGTGACTGTTTGTTCATCGGTTGTCTCTTTCTTTTCTTCTTCCCCTACATCCTCAGGAATTCTTGTTTCCTTATTAGGTGATTTCTCCTTTTCTAAGATTATATTGATAGCTTCTATCAATAATGGTATCTGTCCTGGTGTGTCTACCTATGCATAATTTGTAGTATTTTCATGTTCGTCAGTTTGGTCTTGGACAACAGTGACATCTTCATCTTTCTGTATCTTATCTACAGGATCTATTTTGGTAATATCAATGATAGTATTATCAGGCCATGTTTCATCTACAATTTCCATATCCTTGTTGTATTTTGTGTTCAATACTTCTTCATTAACATCCTCATCAGTTATAAGAATATGTTTGGGGCTCTGTTTAGACTGATCATATTTATTCTGTGCCTTGTCGGTGAGAGCTATTTGTGGCTCGAGACTTGTATCCTTTTTAGGTAAATCAATTATCTTTCTCCATTCAGCCTCACTCTTCCTGTCTAGCTCAATTAGATGTCCTTGAAGCACTTGGTAGGCTCTTAACTTTGGTGAGAACCTTTTGGAGTGTTTCTTCATGATTTCTTCAATATCCTCTATTTTAGATTTAGGTGGCATGACTGAAACTAGGGCTCTTTCCCTTATTTCTTTCTCAGAATGTAATGCAAATGTCCACCTTGTCAGCAATATATTCATAAGTTTTTTTTGCATTTTATCTGCAATTTGTATTAGAACATATTTGAATGCACACATCATTGTGATAATTGCCTCTTCCATTTTATTTTGATCCTCGGGATCCAATGTTAACCATTTCTTAATATTATTGTCATTTTCTATACCTAATTTGATAATAGCGGCACATACCTCATCAATTATAGAAGGAAGTGTGTTCTTGACAGCTTGTACATATTGTTCATCCTTTTCGGTGTCCTCAATGTCTTCCTTAGTTCTGATGAACTTTCCTCTTTTTGTTGGGCCTTTTTCCCTATTTGAGGCATTCTTTTATAGGTCCTTACTTGAGCTTTCTTGATCGGTGAAGGACTTGCATCCTTTTTTTTCTGACTTCTGGTGCTAGATGCAGTAGTAGTCCTAGGTTTCTTTGTTGGTAATGGTGGTGTATCTGACTCTGTGTATTTTGACTCACTCACCATCTCAACTTCACTGATGAGTGACTGGCCCTCGATTTCTTCTGTCTATTTTGTTTCATCTTTAGTTATCAAAAATAATTTCTTTAGTATCTTAACCATTTTATCTTTCTTTCTATCAATATTTTTCACAACTAAGCCAGTTTTAATCCTTTCTTTGGCTTCTTCATAAGTTCCAAACTTAGGTTGTGACTTTTCCAATGGTTCATTGATCAATGCTTCAATGGCATTGGTTGCTTGATCTATGTTAACCTCATAGTCAAGTGGTGTCATCCATGATGTCCTCGGTATAGCTGGCTTGATATAGGTGTAATCAATGTCCACCATAAAGCAAATTTTAGTTTTGTACTTTTCTACTAATTTCTCTAGAATCCTCATTCTTTTCTGCATTCTTTCTTTAAATCCAGCAAAGTATTCATCCATGAATGATTAAATTATCTTCTAGAGATTTGATGAACTCACTAATCTATGTGGTCACTAGATGTGTAGTGTCCCATTTGACATTTCCTATGGTTGGGAAGGATTCTTGGAAATAGAAAAATATTTACATTATTAGTGAACCAAACTTACATGAGTTAGACTTTGCACTCTTGATTGTCCTCATGTTCTCATCTAATTGCCTTAGAAAAAGTTCTGAAAGATCTAAGTGCAGTCCCTTCTTGACAATTTTGTATGTTGTATCCACTGCTCCAGATGAAATATTGTCCATCTTGCTAGCCTGAAATAACTTGTATCATAAGACAAGCTCCAAATTTCATTTCATCATCATTGATGGTGGATACCTTTAATCCTCTTATATCCCATGCAGCTCCTATGTTCTTCTTAATGTCAACGCGGGGAGGGTGTTTAAGTGCCTTAGGTTTCTTGATTATAGGATAACCGGTCATAGTGTGTATAACATCCCTCGTTATCATTTTTCGCTCATCCAACCATATCTTTCAATCATGTACTTAGCTCAATACTAACCAAATCCATTCAGTCTTGAATTCCTTCGGGAATAATAGGGCATTTGTGAGCCCTTTCACTTCAATGTTCTTATGTTCTTTTTTTCTCCATCATCATTGCAAAGCTTCTTATAAGCTTTCTCAACTTCTAGGTCTCCTATTTCTACAACCTTGCAATGAATATACGCTTAGGCATCTTCAACAAGTAAAACCTTAGCTGTTATACTGGAGAATACACCAGCATTGTCGGGTTGTGAAGAAACCTCTGGATAGATCTTGTAATGAGGTTCTTCACAAGTGGTATTCTTGATTAGATTAACCTTTGCATTCTTTGCAATCTTGATATTGGAGGTTCTTGAAGTTGATGTCATCATTTCAAATTTTAGGGATTTTTCCTGTAAATGAAAACATAGTTCTTGGTGATTGTTGTTACTTACTTCAACCTTCTATGACTGCTGGGAATATTTATGAGTGTTGTGAATAGGGTTGGAGTCACTCTACAATCTGGTCACTTTATGCTCTTGTTTCACTCTACTTCTTCACTCAAGTCACTTTGTGAACAATGAGCTATTCCGTCGACTATTTATAGACTTTTTCCCTAATGTCATAAATGCTCACCCACTTCTCAGTGTTCGAAGATGGATTCATCTGGTAGCACACACATTTCATTCTCAGTGAGAGTGCAATTCTCAAGATAGGTGTCAACTCACTTGACTATTTATTGATGGATCTCGATGTATGACGAAGACAACATGTCAACTTTCATGATTACCGATGGATCTTTTATACTAGAGACTTTGCTTTTTGTGTGTTAACCAACAATGCTCGGTAAGTATAGAAAACTTAGCTTTGTATCTATACTGATGATTTTTTGTATGTATTGACCGATGAGATTATTTTTACAAAATCATAACAAGTAATACCATAGTGCATCTTTAATCATGTTGATTTGGTATTTTAACTATGTATAATGGAACTGATGCAAAACATAACTTGGTATAATGCAACTCCATACTTACTTGTTCTACTTAGGTGGTGGTGGTGATGTCACCAGATCTATTGGATAAGGTGTCACCATTTGTATTGCTCGGTCCAGCTTCATCAATGTTTGTAGCTTTCCTTCACATTTTGTTTCTCATCTTCCAGATGTCTTCAATGGTGTTTCCATTAGCAAAGGTGTTGGTCTCTGTCACTTGGTCTCTGCAGCCTTTTCTTAGATGACCAACTTTACGACAGTGTAGACATGTCATTCCAGGGTTAGTCCAGCTCCTATAATTTCTCATCCATTGTCTCATACAGTTTGCAGCTATGTGTGAAAATATTCTACTTGTTGTGCATTTTACCCATGTGTTTTAATCCCAAACATATGAGTTATTGACTCTTTTCGGTTGATAAGCATTTTATTGATCTTTAGGCTTCCATGCTTGCTTTTTCTTCTTCCTGCATTCAAGAGATGTGTGCCATGCATTTTGCAAGTAGGATAGTATTTTTCCATGTATTTTTCCTTCTTTGGTTGTTTCACCTCATATTTATATTCATATGCTTTATGTCCTTTCTTTTTACATTTATAACAAATTCCTATGAATGAAGTTGTGGAGTTAGGAATACCTTTCATTTTTCTCCTGCAAAAATTTGATGTGTGGCCTGGTTTTCCATAGTGATTGCATGATTGCTTTCTTGATCTTGGATTTGTGTAGACATTCTTTGGATCATCTTGGTATGGTGATTCTTTATTCTTAGTATACCCCAGTTTTTTATTATTGTTGACTCTTCTTTGTCCATCCATAAAATCATCCATCCTTTTGGTGCTTTCTTCAGCTCTCTTGATCATGTCATTGTGTTGTTGCTGAATTCTTACTTCATGCTTCAGTTTTTCATTTTTTTCTCTTAGCTCGCCGATAGCTTCTATTCTTTCAATGAATTCTATGTTCATTTGGTTTTCCTCCTGACTCATAAGAATAATCTGATTGGTGATCTCATGATGATGTTTAGTAAGTCTTTGTATTTCTGATTCTTTCTCTTGTAGCTTTTCAGTAATCCTCCTCCTGTCATCAATAGTTAGTGTTCTTTCTTTCCCATCTTGTCTAGCATTGTTCATGACATCAATCATTCTTACCATTTATGTATCTAGACCTATTTGTAGAGATTTCACTTGTCCAGATAGATGTTGATTGGTTTCATTCAGACTTTTGATGCTTTCTTCAGATGTGTTTGATACTTTGCTAGTTCTAGATCCTTAAGATTCAAATAGATCAGGTATCTCTTCTTCATGGTAGTTTATTTCATTACAGCGAGATGCCATAATCTTTCTTTTGTCTAGCAACTATCTCATCTTGATTCTAGCTTCTTTATATTATTCATAGAAGATCTGTATCTCTAATTTCTAATTCTCAATACTCTTATCAAGCTTGTACTTCTCCATTGTATGATCTTTTCTCTTAAGTCTTTAAACTTTTTCCAAATAGGAGATCTAGCTCTGATACCAATTGTTGGAAATAATGGGAAGTATGTACTAAGAGGGGAGGGGTGAATCAGTACCTCTAAAACTTTTATCTCTTTTTAACATTAATCCTTTATGTAATCAATTGTATTACCAACCATATGTTCTCTCTTATCTTTGTATAAGTTATATCAATTCATAAAGTTAACAAACATGTAAATATTCATAGAAGTATTCATGAGATGTAATGACACATAACACAAGATATGGTAATGCAGAAAACCCTTGTTAGAAGGTGAAAATGTGGTGGGGATGGCACCCACAAAAAATTCACTATCTGTAGATTGGAAGGGGTCAGTTAAGGCTTACAATTTTGATCACTTCTGATGATCTACCCTATTAGGAGTATTATGTGGAGAGTGGTTAAGGTCTACTCTATTAAGAGCTTTAGCAACATTGTTTAGTGTGCAGTCGATTAAGATATTTACAAAGGATTGTTAAATCCACCTTTCTTGAAAGGAATTCTTCTATTTGCTACACTTGTTAGAATGTAGACAAAAATACTCATTTGACCTAAGAGTATGCAATCTTCAATTCCTTATTACAGATCCATTAAAATCACATGTACAAAGTATCACCTAATGTGATTGATTAATACCTTTGTTGCTCGGTAGCATTGATTCTTGGTTCTTGATAACCAAATTCATCTTTTGTTGTTCTGCTTCTTGAAACTCTTAGTTCGATCCATAGATGTGCTTCTTGGCTACTTTCATCCTCACATCCATATGAAATTAATGATTACACATCTATTTATACAATAGATTTACCTATTTTAGTTTCATGTATTACAAAGATAACTCTATGATCAAAGGTTAACAACTTGACCTTGATCTCCTAGTCTGCATGTTTTTAATCAGTTGGACTGATTAAAACAATTAAAATTATGTTTCTTGTCCCTGAAGAAATGGTTTTAAATCAAATCAAAACTCTAAATATAAAACATAACTGTTTTATCTGATGTGGAAGTCAGACCCACTTTTCTCAAGATATAACTGACTTTCAATGTCTGATGCTTGGGTTGCTCTGAAATTCTTTTAGTGTTCCTTCTATGAACTGTCTGTCGGGTTCCTCTGTCAGTTTCCTCTTCAGAATTTTTAGTTTTCACTATAAAAGAGTGTCATCGGGTTTCTCTATACTTAGCACTTTCAGTCTGAACTAAAATCTATCTTTTGGTGTAGTGTTACCAACAGTTCAAAAATTGTTTTCCCTTTGCATACTAGTAGAAAAATTAATTTATCCATTCTTATACTCATTGCAAAGTTTGTTTTGAGAACTAGAGGATGGTACATGTTTGGTTCCATGACTTTGGCATTTTGTCATGTTTTGGGGGCTTGGAAGCTAGATGTTCTCCTCTTTACAATTTTGATCGTAACTTTTGCATATATAGTTGATTTTTCAATTTTGAATAGGCATTGGAGAGCATGTCTAGTTGACTACTAGATGGTGCTATTATTTTATGAGTTTAATAAGTATAGAGATTTATGTGCTTGTTTATTCACTTATGGGTGCTTGAGATTTAGGGTGTGAGTGTGAACGCATGTGGACAATTCAATGGATAATACCTTGAGGGAGTACATGTTTTTATGATTTTTTTATGATGCTACAATTGATTATCGAATATGGTGCTTCTTGATACAGGTTTATAGGTATTTTCAGAGTTTGGGCTTTGATGATGATAGGTACCCAAGTTGTCTTTAGTTTGAGATCATGATTAGACATTGTTTGAGACTTGAAGTCTGATGTGGGTGATAATTGAGTGCAAGTACAATGTTGATATATGTGTGTGTACACACACATATATACATATACATAGAGAGAGAGATATATGTGTGTATGTTTGTACACACACACACACAAATAGCATTGATATGACATAATTCTATTTTTGGTGATTTGGTTTGATGTTGAGAGTTTGTTTCTTATCTCCTTGATGCTTATTTAGTTCCTAGACTATGGTACATAATTGTGGACATGTTTGGAAAATAAGATTAGATGTTGATTCACTGTTTGAGTCATTTGGTTTATAAGATTATTCTCTTTGATATCTTAGTTTGTAGGTTAAGGTTACTGATATGATGATGAGTATACATGTTTAATTTATTATATCTTTGAGTTATGAAAGTTGTGGATTATTTACCCATTCACTCACATTGGGATGACTCATATGTGGACTGTTTATATTCATGTGATTGATTTTGTGAATGACTTTGTTATTTGGCCTTATCTGTGGTCATTAGTGCATTGGTATGTTTGCCTTGAGAGGATGGATGTTATTTATGGCAATATGATAGTTGGTGTTGGAACTTTTAGCATGTGGTTTATCATTATGTCATGACATCTTGGCCATTCATTGATTGTGCTTTCAGTGGGATCTTTTGACAATGATGTGTTGGCGGTGTAGGATTGATTCCTAATTGGCAGGTATTGGTGATTGTATGTATCTTCTTGGTTTGGAGATCTTGGTTTCACTTGATGTTACAGACATATTAGTTGTGTGTGTAGACTTGTAAGATCTTCATTTATAATATGGTTCTCATGATGCAATGTGTAACACTTTATCATGATTCAGTGAGAGTTGTTGGAAATGATGTGGATTCACCATTAATTGTGATGATCTTCTTTAGTGTTGCATATGTTGAAGGATCCCTTAGATTTTATTATTGCAGAAGGGTCTTTCACATTTGTTGGTTCACTAGTATGAGATGGTTATCTTCATGCTGATTGGAGATATTGACATCTTGGAGGACTCAAGGGGTCCTTGGATGAGGTGTAGTTTATACATTCATTTGACATGTTAACATGGTTAATAGTATGTCATGGTATAAACCTAATTTCTATCTTAGATTTTTCCACGGTATATTTATTTGATATGTTCATATAGAGCATGTGATCTCATAGGAGATTGTTAGACCATGTTTTCAATTTTTATTTTCTTGATTAAATTACGATTGGATTTTTGATATTGATCTTAGCTTAGTTCTCTTTGTATTAGGTACATGACCATTTGTTGGATAATCATGATGGTATTATGTTAAATTTAGAGTTTGGAATGGATTGATCAGTTACATGTGCTCATGGATACTTGGAGACTTAGGTGATGTTGATATTCTCTTGTGATTCGAGATATGTGTTGAGAGATTTGATGGTTTCAGTAGGAAGACTAAGGAACATTCACCTGGTATAGACTTCAAAGGGGAGTTTTCTTGGATGAGTCTTGGGGACTTAGATATCTTAATTAGAATTCTCATTACCAAATCTTGGTCTACTTGGTGGTTTACAACTTGAGATGAATTTTCCATTGTTCTTTGTAGGTGTATTATGTTTTATGCTTATCTTTCATAGATATATGGATCATGAGCTACACAGATGTTAGTTTTGGCAGATTCAATTTGAGATATTTTTGACATTGTTTATCTCCTTGTGAATTCATATTATTTTTTTGTCGTTATGATTGAGTTTGGGATATGGTTTATTGGGTATTACTTGGATTGGTAATGGTATTGGTTTGATCTTCTTATGATAGGCTTACATCCATTTTGATTATGTGATATATAAGTTGGTTTGGTCCAAGGGACTGAACAAGTTTGGGTGTTGTTATTGCTTCTTTTTTGGGGTTTCATGGAGGAGACATACTTGATACAGTTGGCATTTAGAGGTTTATGTAGAAGGACATGCTACGTATTTTTATTTGGAGTGTTTCTCTCTTTGGTCTTGGTTATCTTCCTGAATGTTTGGTTTCGCCTAAATTATATTTTTTATTTGTTGGAGCTCTATGATGACTTTTTTTTTCATGTGTGTCATGTGGTATATTTCATGGTGGTTCCTTTATCTCTTTATTTTATTGTTTGTGGAGAACATGGGAGAGTATTGGAGACTTGTTGTGAGAGGTGTACTTGAAAGTTATTGGTTTATAGGTTTTTCTCTCTTCATTGTATGGTTTCTTCCATGAGCTTCATGTTCATATGATTTGGGAGGATGGTGACATATTGTGGGATTGTATTCAATATGTGGTTTGTATGTTTAGATCATTGTGGATATTCCTTAATACTGCAGGTTTATTGTTACATTTTATATATGATGTTGTTGGATTCATTTTAGATATTTCACTTGGAGCTTGTACATGCATGTTACACATTATATATTTTGATGATATGAGATTCACTTGATATGTTTTTATACCTACGAGGCATGAAGAGTTGGATGTGTTATAACTTGTTGTGGGTATTATTTAAGCTATGGTTATTGGTTCTTGATAGCTATTGATGCATGTTGTTACCTTTGGATCAAGTTTTTGTGTTTGGGATATCAGTTAAGACACTTTGCTTATGATTCATTTGCAATAGGTTGTGTTTCTTTCTCTTTGGATGGCTTCTATGTATATCCAGTGGTAGTGGCATGGTAGAAGATGGGAGAATTCATATATGAGATGGTGGTGACTTTGTTTTGGTTGAAGGTATCCTAATGGATCACATTGAGCACTTTGATTCATGTTAGTACATGTTTCTAGAGTAATTTTTGTCGTATCATACTTATGCCTAATTATTGATCCTTATGCAATGTATACAACAAGTGAGAAAATTTTGGGAAATAGGTTTTGTACACCTTGCATAATAATGTTTATTATTTTAATTTTTTATCTTACTATTTAAATGTTGTGCCTAAGAGAACCTAGATGGGCGTGCAACATGTAGAGATTCTTTTAGAATATTCTTGGGGCCACTTGATGTTGTATTGTAATATTGTAATATTATATTGTTGTAATTATTTAATCTTGGGTAAAAAAATTAAATAAAGTATCCAATGTTAAATGTATGGTCATGGGTTAGGTAGCTCATAGTTTTAACACACAGTATCTATAATATCACTTGGTGGTTTTGTGGGAGCTTGTTTCTATAAAATCAACCACAAGGGTAGTTGTTGAGTGAATCTAGGTTTAGCATTTGTGGGAGTTGGATGAATGGCATGGGATGTACAGTTACTTGCTTGTTCATATGGAGTGTTTGTTGATGGTTGGCACTTTGAAGGCTTTCATGGATGTATTTTAATGTTGCATTGTAGAATAATACATGGATGATGGATACATTTGGAGGCCATGTTTTTCCCTTGTGAGGATTTTCCCAGGTTATATCTTGTGTCACATTTTTATGGGTATGTTGTCTATTCTCTTGAAAGTAGATTCTAAGTACTTATTTGATTGATTTATCATATGGGTTATGTATGAATTTTCATATGTTTGTTGTAAGTTTCGTACAAATATCAAACAAAGAATTTTCATAATGTCTCTAAAATTTAGATTTTTAATAAATTGAATAAGTAATTGGTAGCTTCTAATTTGATTTAAGCTCTCAAAATATTTTTTTCAATTTCTATTGGTCATTCTTCTGCAAGTGCACTCAATAATTTCATCAACCATTCATTTCAAAATATTTTTATCAACATCAATTAGATACTTTGATCTCCTACAAATAATTCCAAGATGTTTCTAAAATTGGTGTGTGTTATTGGTTTAAATTTGGTGCATTTGATTGATCCTTCCTTGTCTTAATAGTTGTGGTGATTAACACTTGTTCTTGGATTGCATTCAGTTCATTTTGTACAATAAAATGAGTTGGTGTAGATGATGTACCTTCACATCCCATTTTTCTCATTTCACGTAGTCTTCTCATATTCTCCCTTTGTCTTTCCCTGTCTACCTCTTTTTCTTTGGTTATTTCTCACTTGTTCCTTCCCATCATTAATATCAATTGTCCTAAATAAAATCATTTTGTGAATTGATGTTACTAAATATTGTATACGCTAAATGTGGCCTTCTTATTTAGCCATACACTT
>MU226102.1:1665818-1679925 GCA_018584345.1 Thuja plicata
CCCCCCCTCCTCCATTAAAAATCTCAGACCTGCAAAAGAATGAACCAAAAACAAATAAAACAAAAAAATGGGAAGAAGCTAACAGCATGAAGAGAGAGAGGAAATAAAAGATAAACTTAGAAGCCTCATTTTTGAAGCCCTAACCCTAATTTCAAATTAGGGTTAGGATTTTCAAATTTGGAGTGGAGATAGGTGGGAGGGAAAGAATATTTTTCCCTTAGACTATTAATTTTTTTTTATTTCAACCTCTTATTGAAGGGATTATTTTTACATCCCTCTACCTATTATGCTGTTGAGTAATTTAATTAAATCACTTTAAGAATATGAATTCTTAGTAAAGAAAAGAACTTAGTAAGTAGGTTATATCTGGAAACTTTATTAACTAAGGAAAGTGATAAAATTTGCAATAGAATTTCTAAACATAAAAGTTAACCTCTGGTAATGATGTTGCAACATCTTGATTTAGTTAGATTAAACGATTAAGTTAGAAGGTTATATCTTCAAGTTTTTCATCCGACCAGACATTAACAACGCAATATTTAATTAGATAAAGTAAAATAAAATAACATAAAATAATAATATTAATCAACAAGGAGGAAGTTTATATTGAAAATTATAGAGGGAAAATTTAATTAAAGTTTTTAGGTGAACATAGTGACTTTTAATGTTATTTTTATGTGGTCAATATATGTGGCCAATATACTGATTACTATAAAAATAATATTAAAAAAAAGTACCATAACCTAGAGTGTTTTTATTAAGTTAACACAGAATCCTTTTATTCTTTTAGGCAACCTGATTTTGTCGAATACCCTGGGAAGCAGAGGATAGGGAGCCTCTCACTTCCTCCACATCATCAAACTCTATTTGGATACCTGGTTGACATGTAGTCACAGAAAACCTTCAACTTATGAACCTTTAAAAGTGCCTAGGGTTAAGGGATGTTGACTCTTGTCATGATTCCCCTTAGACCCTCTTGTTAGTAATATTGATATTTAATTTCTCCTTAACATTAAAAAAAAAAAAGTTGTTGCGTTTTAGGCATGAAATTTTTGGGCATGACAGTGGGCAAGATGATTACATCATTGAATCTATTCCAATCAATCTGATATGATTTTCAAAAATCCTCATTGCTAGGGGCATCTCATCACTTGGGGCATGTTCAATTTTTTGTATCTCACAGTCAAAACTGGATACTCCACAATCAATAAGGGAATCTTTGTTCCTTACATCTTGTCATTTTTTAAGTATCTGAGTAATCTAACTCAAATTCTTGAGGATCAAGCTCCNNNNTCTTTTTGGGACAGGTATCGGGGCAATCTAACCCTGACTCTAGATAATCAAGCTCCATTCTGGAAATGATTCTAAACCTCTATTTTACTATCTTTTGAGATAGGTATCAAGGCAATCTAACCCTAACTCCTGAAGGTTGAGCCTCATTCTGGGGACAGTCTTGTGAAAGATATCTATCTATCCAGTGTCTTGGCAATCTAACCTAGATATTGGGGGACCAAGCTTCCTTCTGGAGATAGTCCTAAAATCTCTATTAATTATCTTTTGAGACAAGTATCGGGGCAATCTAACCCTGACTCCTGAAGGTTGAGCCTCCTTCTGGGTATAGTCTTGTGAAAGATATCTATCTAACCAGTGTCTTGGCAATCTAACCTAGATATTGGGGGACTAAGCTTCCTTCTGGAGATAGTCTCAAAATCTCTATTGATTATCTTGTTGGATAGGTATCGAGGCATTCTAACCCTGACTCCTGAAGGTTGAGCCTTGTTCTAAGGACAGTATTGTGAAAGATATCAATCTATTAGGTATCAGAGCATTCTAACCCAGATCCCTGAGGATCAAGCTTCATTCTGAAGATGACCCTCAAAAACTCTGCTTGATCGGCGTCTTGGCAACCTAACCTAGACTTCGGAGAGTCAAGCTCTGTTCTAGAGATGGCTCTAAAATCTTTGCATCATCATTTTTAAAATCTATTCTTTTGTGCTTCAAGCATCAGACTATTCTTTGAATCAATGCACTGCTTGCACATCAATTCAAAGAGGGGCAAAATGTAACACCCCAAAATTGGCATCTTGCAACCCTAACCAATTTTTTTGCATTTGTCATTCTTCTGAATCATCAAAGTCCTATTATACTAGGCAATTTTGAGTTTTTGACTGACTCTACTCGACCTAAGTGTCAAATGCAGAAAATCCTAAATATGCATTAATCATACATTATATTTAATTCCTAAATATCTATTGGCTAAACAAACCTTATGATTGAATTAATTTAATTATAAAGTCCTGGCACTTAAATTAAATTAAAATCACCCCTTTTAGCTAAAACACATAAAAAGGAATTAAATAATATTTAATTATTAAATAAATATCCTCATTTCAATAATTGAATTTAATTATTTAGATAATTGAGAAAAATCTATTTATGAGGTCATATTTATTTAATTAATTAATTATTGTCAACAAAATCTTTCTTCTGTTCAGAAATAGAATCTTTGAATTAATTGTGCTTTAAAGAGAAAGAAAACAATTAAAATCAAATAAAATAGAATTAAATCAAAGAAAGAAAATAGTTAAAACAGGAAGAAAACAATTTTTTATATTCTTTTGAATAAAGCTTTCTATTTTAAACTGGCTTTTCTATATGTTTTATTTCAAAGAGGAAAGTTTCTATTCTGATCATCTTTAAGTCTATAAAAGAACTCTCGTTATTCATTCAAAACCCCCGATTACTTCCTGAATCCCTGGAGAAAATATGCATTGTTAGAATACTGAATTATTGTCATAACTTCGTATAGAATAATATCATTTTGCAATAAGATAGTTTTAGTTTCTAGAATAATTTCATTTACCATCATTTCTTAGATTATCTTACATCTTTCAATTCTTAGTATAATCTTGCATTGTATTGCATTCGTGGAGATAAATCCTTCATTCCTAGATTGGTCCATGGTTGTGAGACTCTCGTTCTTAGAGCAATTTCAAAAACCTCGTCTGGGTAGAAGGCAACAGGTTGAATCATGCAGGCAGACAAGTTGAATAATCTCATATTCAGTCTTGTGTGTTCCTGGTGAAGAAGGACTATGTTGAAGTGTATGGTGAATTAACAAGGCCAAATTTACCACATACATTTCTGGCACCCACCGTGGGGTAGGTACATTTCTTTTCTAGACTCATTTTATTTCATCTTTTTCACTTTTTTGCATTTTGTCCATACTTTCTTACAAGTTCTATTTTATTTTCGCACGAACTTTCTGTACGTCTTGCGCGAACTTTCTAGTTCTTCGCGTGGCATACAAAACTTCTTCACATCTAGAATACTTTATCATGAGAAATTATAGACCAGAGATTTCATTTTGATATTTTATTATCTCATTTTCTAACCACCTGTTGTTTTCTGACAATTGTGCTTCTCTGATTTTATCTTTTGAAACAGCTTGAAAGTGGTTTGCAGGATGCTGAGACAAAGAAAAGCCATCATAAACTTCTGACATGTTTGTTGCAGGATGCTGATATGAAGAAAGGCATTACAAAATACTAATGGGTTTATTGTAGGATGTTTGTCGAAGACCTTGCGTGTTTTCACAAATTCTTATATCTATTTTTGGTAGTAAAAACACACTTCAGTTGGTGCTTAAAATGAATCATTGTCTTGCGTGATTGAAGTGTTTTTTAGATTGTAATCCTAAGAACTACATGAACGTATCATCTCCCCTCGCCTTTATGGATCTTGGGTGTAAGAGAAATTCATGTGATTTTTCTAGAGTGGCTACCTCCCGAGAGCTTTAGCAGAGCCGGTGAGAGTGGATGCCCAACCGGTAACAGGCTAAAGCCAAGCCCTTCCAAACCGGTATACAAAAAATGCTATTGTGATTAATGTCACAATAGACAGGTGTAAATTCATTGTGGAAACCAAAATCTCCTCCAGTACCCTAGTGGTGCATTAAAGTCCCCATATCATTAAGGATAAATCCTTGCTTTGAACGGATTGGGAGAGCCCCCTTTATTGGGAAAATGACTTGATCACAACCACCTGAACGGATGACCTTACTACAAACTATTACTCTAGTTTTCCAAAAACCCTTTATCTATTGGCACAGAAGGTCAGAGACTGACTAAGACACCCCACATTCTTATGACTTTTAGTATAGATAACAGCCCTTTGGAAAGCAATTCCTTTGGGGTCCGAAGCTTGGTATGCCTAAGAAGTGAGTGCGTATGTAAGGAGGAGCCCGTGCTTCCAAGCTTCTAAGTTATCCGCTAAGAGTAAGCATAGCTGAACTTTGGTTCAAGTGGGGATTCAACAGATATTGTCCTAGCTATCCTAGGATTGTGATGTTCTTGTTCTGGTACTACAAACATTATGTTTAATGTGTTTTGCATGGGTGTATCATTTGAACAATTGAAACTATCGTCAAAACACACAAAATTTCAATCTTGAACATGTCCAAAACAATCTATAACTTGAACTATCTACTGGAAAATAGCATGATTTCATCTTGGAAAATGCAAACTGGTCTTAACAGTATGATTCTGTAAAATTTCCTTTTTTTCAACATTTGCATAGTTTCACATGAAATTTCTCAATCTTCGCATCAGTCGGTGGGAATCTTCGTGCAATACGTATTATACTGTCACGCGATATTTGGCACTAGTGCCATTACTCTGTCATTTTTTTTCTATCAAATGGTGTCATTCTTCACGCAAAGAGAGCATTTCTTTGTGTAGTTCAATGAGAAACTTTGCGCGACAGAGCATTTCATCACACGAAACTGGAGTCTTTTGTCCAAAATAGTGAGCTAAAATCTACCAGTCAGTTGTACTTCTGTCAAATCTGGTCTCTGATATGGGTCTATTTTTCTACCATCTATCTTCACATAGTCTGAAACTTGGTTTCTTGGGTTGAGAACTATGTGATTCTTGCTTAAACTGGTCTTGTCTCATGTCTTTTTGATTTATTTCATCCATGTTGTCATGCCTTGTGTCACAATAGTCATCTCTTGGCTTGTTTTAGCCTCATCTTAGACGATTTGCACCAAGGATACTTCACCTTTTGGTACATTCTGTGCAATTACTTTGAGACAGTTTCAAGTTTGGTCCTAGTTAACATTCCTTGTTCAAAACTTTGTCTATGGCTGTCACAACTCGAAGTGGCAAAACATTTCATTCAATCAATCAAGACAAATCTATACTTTCCACACCATTACTGGCTACATCTAGTGAGGAATCATCTTGATCTCCTTCCCTAGTACGATGACCTAACAATAAATGGTCATTGCCTGTGGATCTTAGTAGGGTTCAAAATCCTTTGTTCCAAGAAGACCCAAATTTAGAGAACACTCTATCTTTTCATATCGAGTCTTTACACCTTGAATCCTTGCATTTTGGCAAGATGGCAGATCATAACCAATCAGGTGGTGAGGTTAGCAGAACTGACCTCTTTATAAATTGGGGTAAGTCCCATTCTGAAGACCCCCCTAATGATGTAGAAGTAGAAATCACTCAAGAAGAGATTGTACAAGCTCGTGCTAACAAAGAATTCTGTAAAATTATGGGAATTCTACTAGATGAGGAGAAAGAAAAATACATTCTTGAACTATCCAATCAAGGGGCTAAGTTACCTTCCAATTATGCTTTAGAAACACTTGTTGAGAAAGAGGAAGAAACTAAAAATTCTCGCTTGCACAAAGAAATGCAAACCATGCGAGAGCAACTCTCTCAACTCTTGAAAAAGAAAGACAAACCTGTCCCACAATTCACGCTGCAAAGCATCTGTCCTTTCCCATTTGATAAAGATCTTCACATGCCTCCTTTTCCTAAAGGAGTTGAACTTCCTAAATATGACAAATACTTAGGTACATCTGACCCTCAAGACCATTTGAGAGAATTTGGTGCTCTCTCCATGGAATTCATACATGACAAAACCTATCTTATGCATCTTTTCCCACATAGTTTGGGAGGATCAGCTATGGAATGGTTCTCTAGACTACCAACTGGCATCAAGACCTTTGATAAAATTTCCAATTTATTTCTACAACACTATTCTCACAACATCCAACATCCGGTTCATATTTGAGATCTTTGCAACTTGAAACAAAACAATGGGGAATCCTTCTTGGCATTTCTCCAAAGATGGAGACAACTTTATACATTATATTCTCGCAAGATACCTGAATCCAAAAAGTTGGACATCTTTCTCGATAATCTTCTCCCCAAATTTGGGTATCAAGTACAGTTACAAGGTCCTCTAACATTTGATGATATGATCAAACAAGCTGTAAGAATCAAGACATTTATGATCAAGAAAGGAGAATTGACCTTACACAAGGAAAATAAACAAGGGTCTTCCTCCTCAAGCAAAGATAAATCCAAATTTCCCAACAAGAACCAAAATGTTGTGAATGATGGTATTGTAGACAATGTGACTACTAAGCCTTCCAAGGCTGCCTTTAATCTCACTACTACGATGCAAGCGGCCAAAGCCACTGAATAGGCTGTGGCAGAATCCAAATTGAGTACTTCACAATTTTATGGACCTAAACCTTGGGCTCCTAGGCCCAGGCGTGAATTCACTCCTTTAGGAGAACCTCACGAGGAAGTTTACAAGACTCTTGTAGACAACAATTTACTTACTCCATTGAATAATCCATGACCTTATGATCCACAACCAAGACCCTCTTGGTGGAATGAATCCACTTATTGTGATTTTCCCCAAAACAAAGGTCATAAAATAGCTACTTGTCTTAAGTTGCGGCATACAATCTAGGATCTCATCGATAGTGAGGTTATTGCTATGGGAAGTCACAACAAAAATTCTGATCACCAAGCTTTCAAGGATCCATTTCCTCCACATGGAAAAGGTGAATCATCTAAAGGCAAAAATACTGATGCTAAGGTCAACTATACTTACACCAATAACGACAATATCATTAATATGGTTGAACCTATTGACACTGAATACTGTAAAGTCCTCATTCTTAAGGGAAAGGAAGATACTTCTAAGTCTAAAACACCTTTCATTTTGCGAGGGTCTACACCTCAGTCATCTGAACAAGGATAGTCTCAAATCAGTGCTAACGTTGTCACTCGATCTTGTGCTAAGATCATTCTCAAAGGCCCTAAGCCTTCTATATCTACATCAACTCAACCTTCAAACAAAGCTAAGGTTGATTCTGCTAATAAGAATCCCAAAGTGGGTTCCTCATCTAATGCTATGAATTATAGCATTCTTGATCAATTGCAACGTACTAATGCTCATATAACTATTTTTGAGCTCCTAAAAATCTCCCCTACTCACAGGGAAATCCTGGACAAAGCCCTCACTGAGGCAAATGTCCCAAAAGATCTTGATCTCAATCGATTTAAATCTATGGTAGGTCACTTGACCTCCTCGCATTACTTGTCTTTCTCTGAGGAAGATGACCATTCTTTGAGTCACCCGCATAATAACCCTCTGCACATTGAAGTCATGATTGTTCTAAAGCGTGTTTGTCATGTTGTCATAGATAACGGTGTTGGCCTAAATATTTTCTCTGCTAGTTTCCTTATTGAGTTAGGCTATGGCAAATATTGCATTGATGCTCNCTGAGGAAGATGACCATTCTTTGAGTCACCCGCATAATAACCCTCTGCACATTGAAGTCATGATTGTTCTAAAGCGTGTTTGTCATGTTGTCATAGATAACAGTGTTGGCCTAAATATTTTCTCTGCTAGTTTCCTTATTGAGTTAGGCTATGGCAAATATTGCATTGATGCTCACAAAAAGATTACCATTAAAGCCTATGATGAAGAAGAATGTAAATCCAAGGGTTTAGTTGTTTCACAAATTAGATTTGGTCCTATTGAATGAGACGTTATCTGTCAAGTGCTTGACATCCTCTTAGGAAGGCCATGGATCCATGAAATGCAAGTTGTCCCTTCCACATACCATTAGTGCATTAAGTTCCCATTCAAAGGTTCTAAAGTGACTATACCCGCTAATACATGCTATTATTGCAATGCCCTCACAAAATCTGCTGACATCCTTGTGCCTACCAACAGAGAATCTATTGAACTCCTTGAGGATAAATTAAAAGAAATGGAAAAGAGTTTGACACTCAAAGAAACTAATATGGGAGGATATCAGATTGAACATGTGCTATCTATTACATCTTTGCCTTTGCCTCCCTGTTCCTTTGGGAGACCTTCTGAGAGCACTAAACCTTCTATGATTCCTTCTCCAACAAAGTATGGTGGCACCTTTGTACAAGCCACAGTACCATTAGAAGAAGCTGAAAATAGAGCTATCAAAGCTTGGATCTATAAAGGAGAAGACAATTCTAAAAAAACTCCTCCTTATGACATGAAACCTGAGCAATATGGTAAAGTTTTATCTATTATGCAATGTTTTGGCTATAAAGGAAATGGTCCCATAGGTGCAAATAATAAGGGATTGATTGCACCACTTGAAGCTATTGGTCATAGTACACGTGACTCTACAGGTATAGGCTTCTAGAAACTCACATTCCAATAGGGAATAAATAAGTTTGTACCTCGAGAAGATAAGAAACCAACACCTGGAGAACCACCTAAAATTGCAGAACCTGAAGACAACTCTGACGAGGATACTTTTCCTTATCCTATTCCTCCAGACCTGGAAGCATTCTCTGCTGAGCCATATAAATTTGTACTATGTGTCAGTACAGTAGACACTAACAGTAATTCTGATACCACCACTTCAATTGCTCCATTAACATATGAAGAGTGGAAAGACATATATACTCTGAACCCTAGTCATCAGGGTGATTTATTCATACCACCACACTTTCAAGAACAGTTTGACCAAGAATTCCAGTCACTTCTCATTACACAGGAGGTAGCTAATGCTACAAACACTACTGAGGTACCTTTGTCAACAAGTTCTCATCTGACCATAGCAGAATTTCTAGGAAGAACTTGTCCCAACTGGGGACAAAGGGTTGATTTCACCCATGTTCTCGACATGAGACCTAATGATGAAATAGACTCCCATGAATATGAGTTTGATAGCTTATCATATGCCACTTCTGACAGAGATATAGATATAGCTAATGCATATGAAAACCTTCTTGAAGTGTGTGAACAGTCTATTGTAGGATCACATGAGTCTGACTCCCTAGGTGTTAACATGTCATCTACTATGATGGGTAGGAATCAAATAAATTCGACTATACCTCTGGATGAGATCGCTTTGTGTCTTGACTTGCTTTTCCATGCCTTTGATTATTATACCATGAGTGCACTTGAACCCATCACTCCTCTTTCACTTCACCATCCCGAGCTTATATACTGGAACTCTACCTCCCCATCTAATGAAGTCTTTACGTTCCAGAATGATTATGCTCTTTCCTGTTACCTATACATTGTCAAACCTGTAACATATCCCACTAGTGAAGAAAGTGTCAATATGATCGAGGTGGACATCAAGTATCTTAGTCACTAAATAAAAAGAAGAAAAAATAGGTGCTTTGATGGTGAAAACCACCTTGTGCCAGTATCAGAGCCTAAAACAATCAAAATAAAAGACATATCCAAGGGTGAAAACTTCTCCGAGGCGCCCAAGGATGAGATACTTGATGCCCTCCCAAGTCATTTTTAGGAAAAATCATCTGTTCATATTGAACCAACTCAACCTATAAACTTGGGTACAGAGGCAGAACCTCATATTATTCACTTGGCACAATCACTATTAGAGGCAGAAAGAGACGAATTCACTACATTCTTCAGAAGTGAAAAGATTAACTTTGCATGGAAATATCCAGATATGTCATTATTTGACCTTAATCTAATCATGCATCATCTATCTATTGCACCAGGTGTTAAGCCCGTCAAGCAGAAGCTTTGCAAAATGCATCCACATGTGGCTCTACTTGTCAAAGCTGAATTAGAGAAACTTATTAAGGCAGTGTTTATCCGAGTAATTGATTATGCAGAGTGGATCTCTAATATTGTTCCAGTATCCAAACATGATAAATCTATATGATTCTACACAGACTTCAGAGACCTGAATTTGGCATGTCCTAAGGATGATTTTCCATTGCCTAATATTCATATGATCGTAGATATGACGGTAGGGTATGAAATGTATTCACTAATGGATGGTTTCTCTAGCTATAACAAGATAAAAATTGTGCCAGAGGACCAACAGAAAACTGCCTTTACATGTGCTTGGGGCACCTTCTATTGGAATGTCATGCCCTTTGGACTCAAAAATGCCGGTGCTACATATCAGAGAGCGGTTACCACCATATTTCATGACATGATGCATAAAATAATGGAAGATTATGTGGATGACACTTTAGCTAAGAGCATGCACCGAAAGAAACATCTTGCAGATCTAGGTCCTATACTAGATCATATGGAACAATTCAGTCTAAGGCTCCATCCTAAGAAATGTGCATTTGGCATAACATCTGGAAAATTGCTTGTCTATATCATCTCTGCCAAAGGCATTGAAGTAGATCCTGCAAAAGTACAAGCTATTATGAAAATCCCGCCACCAAAAAATATCAGAAAAATGAGAGGACTTCAAGGCCGACTGTAGTCTATCCGGCGTTTTATCTCTCAACTAGTGGACAAGTCCCAACCATTTACCAAAACTTTGCACAAGGGTGTGGCTTATCAGTGGAACAAATAATGTGATGAAGGGTTCACACAAATCAAATAGTATCTTGCAAACCCACCAATCTTGATGCCTCCCATTCATGGGAAGCCACTTATACTTTACATATCTGCTACAGATACATCATTGGGTATCTTATTGGCTCAGGAAGATCAACACAACAAAGAGAGGGCTATCTATTACATTAGTTGAACTCTGGTCTCATATGAAACAAAATATTCTTCTATAGAGAAGACTTGCCTTGCAGTGGTGTTTTCTTCACAAAAATTGCGACACTACATGTTGGCTCATACTACACGTCTAATTGCTAAAATTGACCCTCTTAAATATTTACTCAGTAAAGCTACCCTCATAGGTAGGCTAGCTAAATGGGTCATGCTTCTGAGTGAATTTGATATTGAATATGTGGAAAGGAAAGCCATTAAGGGCCAAGCAATAGCAGATCAATTGGCAGAAGCACCTCTAGTAGATCATCACCTATTGCACATTGAATTTCTAGATGAGCCCATATTACTTCTTACACATTGCTCATGGACTATGTTTTTTGATTGTTCATTTACCCAACAGGGGTCAGGTGTTGGGATACTGTTCATTACACCTCAAAGGTACTCTTTACCAAAAGCATACAAGATTTTGTTTCCTTGTACAAACAACATTGCTAAGTATGAACCCCTCATCAATGGTATGAAGATCGCCCTTGAGTGGCATGTAGATGAACTAAATGTTCTTGAAGATTCCCAGTTGGTCTTCAATCAGGTCAATGATATCTATCAGACAAGGGATGAAAATTTGGTACCTTATAAATGGTTGGTTGATGATCTTAAACAATATTTTACTCATATCACATTTCAACAGGTTCTGAGGGTAGATAATAAAGTAGTAGACACCATGGCTACTCTTGCCTCTATGTTACAGATTCCTAAAAATGATTTTAGACATGAATTCCTGGTGGAGACATTACGCTACCCAGCCTATGACTCCCCTGATTCCCAGATTATTTGTTCTGTTATAGGACATGACTCATCCCACTACCATCACATCTTCTCCTACCTTTGTGATGAAATTGTTCCCGAGACTTACTCCTGGAATGAGAAATGTCACCTAATCCATAGTGCTTAATGGTTCATCATCATTGCTAATGACTTGTATAAACGTGGTCTAGACAGTACCCTCCTTAGGTGTTTAGAACCCAATGAACCCAAACAAGCGTTAGTAGAGGTGCATGAAGGCATCTATGGGTCACACTCTAATGGCCTGACATTGGCCCGTAAAATTATTAGAGCAGGTTACTACTGCCCAGATATGGAAAAGGAAGCAACACAATTTGCTAAGTCTTGCAAACAATGTCAATTACATGGAAACCTGATTCATGCTCCAGCCAAGGAGATTATTCCATTCATTACTTTCTGGCCATTTCAACAGTGGGCCTTTGATTTGGTGGGTCAAATCTACCCCTTGTCCTCCGATGGACATAAGTTTATCATCATAGCTACAGACTATTTTACTAAGTGGGTGGAGGCAGTCCCTCTCACCGTTGCCAGTGGAAAAATAGTAGCTATGTTTATTCTCAACTACATCATCTGTAGGCATGGTGTACCCTCAGCCATTATCACTGATAATAGGGGACAATTTAAAAACAAGGATTTGACAGAGCTATGCTCTAAGTTTAAAATTACTCAATATTGGTCTTTCATCTATTATCCTCAGGGTAATGGACAGGTGGAAGCATCCAACAAAACAATCCTTAAGATCCTATATCGCACAGTGCATAAATCTGGAGGAGATTGGCATCTCTGGATCAATCCAACTCTTTGGGCATACAGGACAAATATAAGAACACCAATAGGGGCTACACCCTATGTGTTGGTTTATGGAGCAGATGTTGTGCTACCTATTCAGGTCGAGATTCCTTCTCTACAAGTCTCTCTAAAAGGCCTCATTACTGATGAAGATACCAGAATATCTTGTCTACAAGAGCTAGAATTACTTGATGAATGCTGCCAAGTGGTGTTTGATCACCTGAGAGCATACCAAAAGAGGATGTCCAAGAGTTATAACAAAAATCTTAGACCAAGGGATTTCCAAGCAGGTGACCTCATTCTGAGGGAGAACCCTAAGAATCAGCAACATCGGATCCAGAAAGGGAAGTTTGAACCAAATTGACTCGGTCTGTATATTGTTACTGCAGTGTTTGGGTCTAGTGCCTATCAACTCTCTACTACTGAAGGAGAACAACTCAAATATCCCATCAACGCTCTTCATCTGAAGTGATTCTATAGCTGAGACATCTTCAGTATGCTCATGTATATACTAAATTCTTGAAAAAATTCTAAAAATCTAAAAAAGTCCTAAAAAAATGATCATCTTAGTGAAAACATAGCGATAGGCACTTTGATGTATCTCCAAAAAAATCATATATTCCAAAAATACAAAAAAATTAAAAAGAGAAAAAGTGCCATTGATGAAAACCTGGCAAACAGGCATCATGGTAGCAAAAAAAAGAATTTCTGCCAAGAAGGTGAAAACCTAGTAAACAGGCACCTCTTGTTTCACAATGCTATATCTATCACAGCACCACTTGGCTTCACACATTTTCTTTCCTACATTGCCACTTTCCTACTTTCATTTTCTTTCAGTTCCCATCCAGACACTAACTCACATGGATTGAAACTGGTCATACTCTCAGGGCAACCCTCCTGATCTAGGGGGCACTATCCTTTTATCTTTTGAGGATCTTCTTCACATCAGTCACCAATGGTTCTCACTATTTCTGCCTACTGATGTATAGCTTATATCATGATCACTTCATTTGAGCATCTCTCTCACGTCAGTCACCAGTGGTTCTCATTGCGTCTGTCTACTATCGCTATTCTATCAAGATTGCTCACATTTGTTACAGTTGGAGTTATCCTCACACGCTCTATCTATCGATACTCAGTCTTGATGATTCTATGCTTTAGTTTTTACATATCTTTTGGTCACCTTTGTGACACTCTGGTTCCTTTGCGAACCCTCTTGACTTGACATTGATTCAGCGCCATACACTTGGGGGCATTCACATCTCGTTTGTGCTCGCAACATATGTCAAGTTAGTCTTCATTACTTGGGGGCATGAGCCCCCCATTTGATCACATCTTTGGTTTACATCTGATTTCATAATCTTGTCATTTCTCAAGGACAACTTGCTACTGACACAAACTGGTGTTTTTCAACATCACTATAAACAGTATTTTTTAACACTATCTTTGGACACATCTATGTTTTTTAACACATATCAGATATCTTAAACGTAAACATCTATCAATAACAATCAAACATAATGCACTCACAAGCACAACGGTGTTTTTCAACACCTCTAAACATGAATATATTTGAAAACTTTGACACAAGCTTAGCTATGCTTGAATATTTCTTTGTATGCTGTCTATTCTTATAGATTTCATTGATATTTTCTTT
>MU226102.1:1710972-1727953 GCA_018584345.1 Thuja plicata
GAGTACCTGATAATGTAGTCCCACACGCAGGATTAGGCTTTACAACCCTACAATATCAAGCATGAGAATGAATTCTCAAAAATAGCCACGTCCCTTAAGAGATTGGTTTCAAGAGCATTTGATTATAGTGGGTTGGAAGAGGCCAGGTCTGCCTTGTTCCCCACTTGGGCAATCCCTCTCACCAGCTATGCTAAAGCTCTCAGGAGGTAGCCACTCTAAAAGGGTACAATATCCTAATGAAAGAGAAAAAAAGAGACAAAAGTAGGTCTGGTATTTTGATCACCCTAAAAGGATGAGAGCATATCCCTACTACTTGTGATCCTTCAAACACATAAATCACTTGGTTACTTCCTTGGGCTTCTTCTAACTAGGGGGAATTCGGTGGGTTTGGTATTTTGATCACCCTAAGAAGGGTGAGAGCATATCCCTACCACCGTTTTGCACAAACACACAAGCCCCCTAATTAAACTATGTGAAATAAATCAAAAACACAAAGTTTGATTGTATCTCCAAGGCAACCTGCAAAATAGATCGATTAGTAGTTTTAATACTCAAGTCTTCCACAAGCGTCCTACAAAACAATAGATTAGTAGTTTTAAAAACTCTTTAATCTTGGTCAAATGTTCTGCAAAACCATTGTTAGAAGACAGAGAACATCAAAATCCTGCAAGAAAACCAGATTAGCAAAACTCAGCATGTAAGATATGATGAAAATAAGCAAAATTAAGCAGAGCCGCCTGTCTTCAGGCAGAGACGCCTATGTGCAGAGACGCCTATGTACAGGCAGAGCTGCCTGTGTGCAGAGCCGCTTGTCTACAGGCAGAGCCGCCTGTCTGAGACAGAAGGCAGAAAAGATGTTAAATCTTGCAAAAACTAAGACCCAAATGAGCTAAAGCTTCTAGAATGGTACCTAGTATGAAAATGCAGAATGCAACTATTTTAAAAAATCCTAAAAATGTAGAAAAAATCCTAAAATATGATGCTATGTGCAAGACAAACTCTTTCTGTCAGAGTCGCCTGTGTACAAACAGAGACGCCTATCTAAGACAGAAAGAAAATAACCACTAGAACTAGGAAGATTTAAGACCTAATATACTTGAAAATGCCTAAGAATGATTCTAATGAGGATATGCACTAAGGAATTAACCCTAAGATGACCAAAAATATAGGTTAAACAACTTAGAAAGTTAAACTAAAAGAGGAAACTCCCCTTCTATCAGAGCTGCCTATGTGCAAGCGGAGCCGCCTGTGTGCGGAGTCGCCTATGTGCGGAGCCACCTCTATGCTGGTGGAGCCACCTATGTGCGGAGCCGCCTCTATAGAAGTGGAGCCGCTTGTCTGTCAATTCGTCTGAAAAAACCTACAAAATGAAAAGAAACCAAGACGTGGGTCCCACCGGGCGTGCCAAAATGTATGCAATAAAAATACCTATAGCTACAAAACAAGTCAAAACATGCAAACACAAGATATACTAATGAATCAAAGCATGTAAAGAACTTGAAACACAACTAAATTTTCACTACAACCTCTGATGAGCTAAAACAAGTGCACCCAAGACTTGTTTGATTTGCTCTTAGAGATTTTGTGGGTGTGCTCTCCCAACACAATGCAATAAATCCCACTATGATGCAAACTAGAAGATAGTGAAGGGATTGAGAACAAGTATGAGGAACTTGCCCCAAGCTTCACATGATGAAGATTGAGAATGCAATAGCAAATCTAGAATGAAGATGCAAGATGAAATAAACTAAGATTGATTTCCATTACCTAACATGTAATATCTAGATGATCTAATGCTCATAAGAAACTAAATAGGATGAAGACTAAGACATGCTCAAGAAAATGCTCTAAAATGCAATCACTAGCTAGTTACTCTGGTTCTCATTAGTTGCAAATGAGGAGTGAGGCCTCCTTTTATAGATTTGCTATGAAAAATGAAGGGCTAAGATTAAGTGGTGTAAAATGAGTGGCTGAGATTGAGGGTTAGGTAGGGTTTTGGTGGGAGTGAAGGAGATTAAGAGGCAAAAAAATGAGTGGCTAGGATTAAGTGGTTAAAGTGAGGAGTTGACTTTTCAAGGGGAGGGAATAATAATTTGAAAAAGTCACATGTGTGTGCAAGTGATTAAGGCTAAAATGGGTTTATTTACTTTTTAAGTGTGATTAGACTGATTTTAGCCAAAAGCAAGGAGAAGCAAGATTTAAATTTAATTTAATTTAATTTAAATGAGGTTTAGAAGAATTTTAGAAAAAATGGAGGGATTAAATAAATAAAATTTATTTAAAAGAAATATGGAGAAAATATATATTAAAATAAATTTTAATATATTAGGGATAGTATTTAAATTAAATTTAAATACAAGGTGATGAATTTATTTAATAAAATTAAATAAATAGTCGAATATAACAAATATAGTTAATCTATAAGAATTAACTATATTGTTATAGGCAATATTAATTAAATTAATATAGAAATGAAAAAGGACAATTTAGGGTGTCTACAGATATGTTTATCTTGACTAAGATTTTTTTATTGATACTATGATCAAAACAAGATTGGAGTACCGGAAGGCATCATTTCAGTTGATAGAAGATCATTTTATGCCTAATAGCTAAATGTTTCAACCGATTTGAGTAGTTGGTGTTAGATCGGTATGCGATGATGATGTGATCGGTCGCAGTGGATGTTTTCATGATATAGGTGTCAAGGTGACATGGCATAATATTTTTGTAATGATTATTTTCTATGTCATTGCTCGAGGTGATTAGATTTAATCAAGTTTTGGAAGTGTGTTAAAGAAGTCAATAAGGTTTGACTATTCTTGATTCAAATAGATGTGCGATGAATCTTATGGTAGACCTGAGTTTGTAATTGAATGTTCTAGGGTGGTAATACATTTTAGGGTTCAAGGATTGGATGGGAAAGATTTTAATACATTTTTTAAGGCAGTTAAATTCCCTAATGGACATGTAATGTATATATACGTAAATCAATGCTTTATGCAAGTGAAGATTGTGGATGTCAAGCTGGTGCGGTCAAGTGAAGAGAGAAGATTATCTTCAAGAAGAAAAATTATTGTGCTTAATTGGATCAGAAAAATCAGAGGAGGTGTGCTACACCCAGATCATTATACTTGTTGAATCCTAATAGGTTCTCAATAAAATTTGTTAACCAAGTAGAATTTAACAAGTCTGATTTGTAAATCCTTTAACCAGTTGACTCTTTAACTAGGGTTTAAATCCTTTAACAAGGTTACTCCTACCAAGGTAAAGTTCCTAATAGTGATAGAGGTAAATCCCTTAACTTGGTAACTCCTAACAGGGTCTTGTCCTAGTTGGGCATCATTGTAAGCTCCTAACAGGACTAGGCCTTTAACAGGGGGCATTTCAGAAGAGTGCAATTTTTTGTGGGTGCTAATCCCCACCATGGTTTTCACCCTTAGTCAGGGTTTCTATGATAAAAATACTGGTGTTATTTTGGTGCATGTGTGGATGATTGTTTGGTTACTTTGTTTATTGCATGCATAAGGTTTAAAGTTGATGAATCTGGTTTATGGTGTTGAATGAATTGTGAAAAGTTTCATCTCTGATAGATTACTGATTCACCCCCCCCCCCTCTCTTAGTAATATCAAAACTTCTAGTATTAACAAGATATTTAATGTATGATCAGATTTTTGTGCCATAATTCAAGCTTTGAAGAAGTGGAGACATTAAACCTCTTGCCTAAGGATTTTGTGTTGTATATTGATCATCCAGCATTGCAATATTTGAGCAGGCAATGTAAGTTGAATTATAGACATATGAGATGGATTGAGTTCTTGCATAGTTATACTTTTGTGTTGAAACATAGGAGTGGTAAGTCAAAAAAAATTGTTGATGCTTTGAGTGGGAGAAGGAACTTGTTGACAGAGATGAGGGTTGCAGTGTTAGGATTTGATGAACTGAAGACCTTATATGAGGAGGATGTTGATTTTTTTGAACCTTGGAAATCTTGTAGAAAGAACCTATTGTAGCTGACCGAAGCAAGTGGATGGACTATTTCATTCAAAATGTTTTTTTATTTAGAGGAACTCAGTTGTGTATACCTATAATTTAAATGAGGGATAATCTGATTAAGGAACAACATTTTGAAGGATTAGTTGGATACTTTGCAATTGATAAGACAGTGGCCTTAGTAAGTGAGAATTATTTTTGGCCTCAAATTCATGAGGATGTGGAAATTTGTCCATAGTTTTAGAGTTTTTCAATTTTCTAAAAGGAGTAGTCATAATGTTGGATTGCATACATCTTTGGTAGTACCAACTAGACCTTGGGAAGACATTAGCATAGATTTCATACTTAGGTTTCCCAAGGCACAAAGATGTAATGATTATATATTTATGGTGGTAGATATATTTTCCAAGATGTCACATTTCATACCTTGTAAGAAGACAACATATGCAATACATGTCGTTGACTTATTTTTCAAGGAAATTGTGAGATTGCATGGGTTTCCTAGAAGCATAGTTTCAGATAGAGACACTAAGTTTGTTGGTTATTTTTGAAGGACATTATGGAAGAAGATGAATACTTATTTTAAGTGTAGTTATACATTTCAGCCACAAACCGATGGACAAAAGGTAGTGAACAAAAGTTTGGGTAACTTGTTGGGATATTTGGTTGGAGAAAAGACATGAAATTGGGATTTAGTCCTAGCACAAGAAAAGTTTACATATAAAAATTTAGTGAATAGAAGTACAGGGAAGACACCATTTGAGATAGTTACAGGGATGAATCCTAAGGGAGTACCATAGTTGAGGGACATCAGTCATGAAGCTAAAAGGAGTGCAGAAGCAGAGATGTTTGCATATCACATGAAGTCATTACATGATCAAATTAGACAACATTTGGAGGATATGAATTAAAAGTATAAGGAGAGAGAAGATAATAAGACGAGACATAATGAGTTTTTAGTTGGAGATGAGGTGATGGTATATTTGAGAAAAGGGATATTTCCAGTTGGAAGATAAAGTAAGTTGAAGATGAGGAAGTTTGGACCTTGTAAAATCTTTAGGAAATTTGATTCAAGGAATGCATATGAAGTGCAGTTTCTAGAGACATGGATATATTTCCTATATTCAATGTTGTAGATCTATATGAAATAATGAAGCAAATTTTAGTGAAGATAATGGATCACATGTGGAGTAGTAGTATCCTAAGAAGTAGTTGTATGAGATTGAAGATATTTTGGATACTACAATTGGTAGAGGCACTAGAAGTAAGCAGTATAAAGAATATCTTGTCAAGTGGAAGGAAAAATTAGTTGAAGATTCTTTATGTATTTCTCAAGTTGAGGTAGACTATCTTGGTTTTCCTCTAGCATAAAAGTGAGAGGATCACTTTTCAATAACCCCAGGTGTCTGATTTATGAGCATATTGGGTTCTTGGCAATCTTGTATCAACCAAAAATATTTACTTTCAATTTGTTCTTGTTCTTCCAGTCACAATTTTTGCTTTGGTGTTCCTTTAGTTTGGATCTTTAGCTATTGTGTACCTTGTGGTGTGTTCCTAGCACCATGTTGAACCTTCTCCTAGTTTTTCACCTTAATCTGTTACTTCGTAATTGAGATCTTGTGGATTATTGGAGGGACCTATGTGTTCTTCAAGTTTAACAACCATTTTGAGTTTTCCAATCTTGCGAAGCAATTTCCTGATCAACAAAGCTTCATGACACATTTCTAAATGTTACTACACTTATGGTCAACATCTTCTTTGGATCGCATTTCATTTCATGTCTTATGGAGGGGGATCCTTGTGATTTGGGTCCAAACCTATAACTTGTATTACGTTTTCTTTACCTTGGAAAATGTAATCTTTCTAGGCCAACTTGATGCTTGCGAAGCTATATAAATTCATGTGATTATTCCTTAGGGAGAGATCTTAGAATATTAGCTTTTAGAAGCTTGAATTTAGGAAGATTGTAAGGATTTCAATCTATAATTGGGCTTGTATTCCTGGAAGATAAGCATGCATGTTGCTGGAAAATTGTAATTGAATTCTAATAATGCGAAGGGTTGATCTTGCTTTCTCTCAATTATCTCTTGTATTTTTTGTCATGTAAGTCTTTTTTCATGAATTGGACAAATATCTTTGAGCTCCCTCCTACCATGACTACATAGAGAGAGAGAGAGAGAGAGAGATTCCAATATCTATAGAATCAACTTCATCTTTTTAAGTTTGAAAATGTCTCTAAAGGCGTGGGGTGGGAAATTTTGTCAGATATCTTTGTGTGTGTACAGACATACATACTTATATATAGATGATATATATACATACTTATATTATAGATTATATACATACATATATATCAAACATATATTAGAGCATGCATTTATGTTTTACATACATAGTTTTGTTGCATTAGGCACATTTAGTATTGTAACATAAAATAACTGTGCATGGTAAAAAATATTCTCAAGCATATTCATATGCATATTGTAATCACCCAAAAATGGTCTAGTAAACCCATAGCCCCCTTTTCTCAAATATTTGGTCTTAATAAATCCTAAATCTAAGACATTTTCACTAGACTCTAAATTATTGAGCATTTAATCAAACTTGCTTACATAATATTAATCTTGACTTGTTGAATCAAATCATCAATCATCAAAGCCTGAACCCAAAAAGCATAAACATTGGGTTAAAATCAAAAAGTCCTAAGTCTCAAAAAGTGAATCCATTCACACATGGGTGTGCACTCAAAAATCAAATAAAACAAATAAGAGAGAGGAAAATACCAATTTTGTCTTATTATCCTCATAAGTTGGCCAATCAAAATCACTTCCTCATCTCACATGGATTGAGAGGAATTGCATCTCCACCATTGATCAAATTCTTTAGCCTCTTAATCTCAACCACTCATTCCTTGGAATCTCTTATAAAAGGGATAGTTCCCTTTGCTCATAGCTAGATTGGATAGACTTGATAGATTTTGGAGAGAGATGCTACTAGATTGCAAGAAGATGTGGAATAGGGTTATGATGCTATTTTCATCTTAGATTTCATAGTGCATTCATAGTTTATTTACTCTCATGCTAGTTTCTTGCATTTCTTGCATTGTTAACTCCATTTCTTAGCTTAATGGCATTCTAGTTCTCATCTCATAGCTTAATCTAGATGCATTGTTCTTTCCATTTCTAGTTTAAATCTTGCATTATAGTTTCATTTATCATAGTTGCTATGCATTTCATTGCATAGTCTATGCATTCTCATTTTCAAGCTTTCAAGAGAAAAGCATGCAAGTCTATGCATCTTGCTCCATATTGCATTGAATCTTCCATTTTGGAGTAGTCAAGTCACTGATTTTTCTATGTCTAATATGATGGACAAACATGAGAATCACACTCGCTTCAACTAGGAAACAATAAGCCAATTTCTAAGGGTTTTGATCATGCTTTGAATCTTATGTTTTGCTAACCCAATTTGATGTAATGGTTTATTGAAGTGTTTGGTTGCAGATTCTAGTTGCACATTTTACCACACACATTTTTGGCATCCACCATGGGGCAGAAAGTTGCGTTTTTGCTCCATTTTTATGATTTCTTGCATATTTTTCACGAAACTGTGCTTTTTGTCGTACTGTTCTTTGTTCTCTGTCATACAAAAAATTGCAGATTGGTACTTTGTCATATGAGAATAGGTATATTTTCGTATGAGCTTTTATAAACCATCTTTTATTGTATCAGAGCATTAGATTTGTCGTATGAGCTTTAGTGAGACTTTGTTTAGTCGTATGACAACCCCTATTTTTTCGTACAAGATTTGACGCTAGTTTGTATTCTGTACTTTGTCATTTCAAAAACAACAAGCATTTTTAGGGTTTCTCTTGGGCTAATTTCTGCTTTCTAATCCTTGGCATGTCTTTTTTGGTCTTTTTATTATCTCTTTTTGTAGCCTAACTAGTTTTTGCATAACGTTTTTGAGGAAGATTCGCTTGCCAAAGCTATACTTGCACACTAGTTTTGATATAACTACTAATGGTTTGTGCTTGTAGGATGCTTGTCAAAGAAAGTTTTGAAATTACTAATGGTGTTTGCAGGTTGCCTTGAAATCACATCAACCAAATGATTGTGCTTTTTAGCATTTTTATTTGATTCATAGGCACATAGATTAATTAGAAGGATCTTTTTGGTTGGATTGAAGCAAGTGTTAGGGGAATATACTCTCTTCCCTTTGGGAATATCAAAAACTTAGACTCACTTACTTTATACTAAGCAATTAAATCTTTGGGAAAAGAGCTTAAAGCGTGTCTTGTGTGTGTGTGGAGAAAATGATACTGGCTAGGAGAGTATGCTCTTTTCTCCTTGAGGGAAAATCAGAAATCTAGACTCCTTTTTGTCACCAATCCATTTACTTTTCAAGCTAAACCTTTAGAGGGCCTGTTAAGGGAGTAATCTCCTGGGAATGACCTAAGTGGGGAGCAAGCAGATTTGGCTACTTCCACCCCACTATAATCAAATGCTTCCTTCAATCCAAAGAGAGGGAAGACATGGCTAGTTTTATTTTCAATGCTTTCTCATTTGTAGGGCCTTGTTGCCCTAGTCTTGCTAAGCAAGAGATACATTTTATTGGGCGCTTGTAGGGCCATTTTTGGTCTCAATCTTGTTTACAAGACTACAAGGGAGATACACTCAACTTGTGTAGGGCCGAGAGGTCTCAATTTTGCATGCAAGACTATACGTTTTGGGTTCTTGTAGGGCTATATGCCTTAATTTTGCTTGCAAAACTACAGGGGATAGTCATGAACGGATTAACTTAGTACACACCTTTAGATAGAGGCTACCCAATCTACCTCTGAAAGTATGATAATCTTTGTGCAAGGATCGATCCAAGTGGACTTTACTCGAATCACTCCAAGATTTTTACACCCAACATATGTATTCCCAAGGACATTTTAAAGCATGAATGTGGCATGGGGGAGCTTATGTGATTTGAGCATTGAGTCTCTTTCCAAAACCCACAATGTGCCTAGTCCCGGCAAAAGCCAATATCACTTTGTGTGAGGCGAAGTAATATCAAGCGTGGGCAAAGATTGTGATACTAAGCCAAATTGACTATAGGGTAGAGAGTGTTTGGTTCTTTACATCTTGTGTTTGACGTGCATGTACACCTTGAAACTTGACAAATATCTCTCAAACATAAAAAATTTGACAACAAACAAAAGAAAAACATCAAGACTTTCACCTCAAATTTTAGACGCAATTGTCCAAAAATTCTAGCACACAAGTGGAAAATTTTCCTAAGACCTTTTATCATCTTAGACTGTTGCATTTGGCGTATGGGAACATGTCTAGAGGCAACAACTTGTATGAAGACCCCTCTATTATCGTATGAAGACATATGTATTGTCGTATGAGACTTGAGTTGGAAACAGTCTAGCATTGAAATCTTTGTCCCTTGGCCACATCTTTTTAACAGCAACTATCATAACTTGTCACGGTCTTTTTAGCTCTCGAATCTGGTGGTTATACTTGTCATTGTCCTTTTGTCCTAGCATTTCACAAATGTCTCAATCATATTGACTCTTTATCATTATTTCTTTATCAACTTTGTCACAAGTGTCATCTCAACAGGTATTCAGACCTCAAATACATGATACCTTGCATAAGTTCAACAACCAAACCATTCCTTTTTCTTAATCAAGAAAATCTTTAATCTTTGACAATTGACTTGACATATTGATCCTCTAGCAGCGTTAGTTACAGATTGTCGTACATGGTCCAAACAAGAAGTCAAAAGGTTGATCTCGATTCTAAGGGAAAATCTATATATGACTTTACTCAAGACTTACTTTCTTTCCAGAAGCCCAAGATGGACCAAGAGATCTCATGAAAGGACATTCTAAATCCTCAACCAACAAAACCATTGTTTGATTCCTCAAACTTGTCTTCCCACAACACATTAATGATGTCGGCCTACAATTGGGGGTCTCAACATGAATGTCAAATTCAGCATACTAGTGCTTCTTCTTCTATAGAAGAACCCACTTCCAAAGAGATTAGGAAGTGCCAACAAGACAAACATTTTCAAAATATGATGCAAGCCATCATACAATTAGACAAGGATAAGTATTTTATGCATCTAGCTTCAATAGGTGTCAAGCTTCCACTTGACTTCGACATTGAGGGACTCATATAACAAGAGGAAGAGTCACCCATTACTATACTTAATCAACAATTATAGGATATGAGATGTGAATTGAGGGAGCTCAAGAAGGAAAAAGAACAACCTCCCATCAAGTACTCATTGGAGTCCATATGCATGTTCCCATTTGCTAAAAACTTTCACATGCCACCTTTTCCGCCAAAGGTTGAAATCCCCAAGTACGATAAATACAATGGAGAAGGTGATCCCCAAGATCATGTGAGGGAATTATGTACCCTTAGCATGGAGTTTATGCATGAAAAAACATATTTGATGTGATTATTCCCTCGAAGTCTTAATGGCCACGCTCTAGAATGGTTCAAAAGCTCACACCAAGCATACAAACGTTTGACAAACTGGTTCAAAAATTTATCCAACACTACTCCTACAATATCTTACACATCGTCACTATGCTCAATCTTTGCAACACCAAGAAGCATACGGGAAAACCTTTTGTTAAGTTTCTTGAGAGATGGAGAAGGGTATTCGCAAGGTACCCTAGACAAATACCAGAACCCAAAAATATTGACATCTTCATCAATAATCTGGTTCCCAAAATGAACTATGCAACACAAATGCAAAAACATACTTCCTTTAGCGACTTGGTTGACAGCGCCATAAGAATCGAGGATGTTCTCGTCAGAAAGGGGGACATTACTTTGAATAAGGACAACAAATCCAACAGCAATAACAATAATAAGGACAAGAGAAAATATTGGAACAAGAGTCACAACGTAGTTAATGACGGCATTGTTGACTCCCCCAAAATCAAATCTAATGAGCCAGTGTTCAACCTTACTACTAGCATAAAGGGAGCCAGGCAGAGTTTAGTTACTCCTAAAAACTCTAAAAGCATTAAAGGTACATAGAAGGACAAGGCACCATGGATCCCTCGACCAAAACAAAATTTCACTCCTCTTGGAGAGTCCTTGGAAGACGCGCTAAAGACATTGGTTTCCAATAAGATCATTACGATCCCTAATTAAAAACCATGGGAACCTGAGGTAAAACCCCGATGGTGGAATGATGACCAATATTATGAATTTCATAAGAATAAAGGACATTTGAAAAATGAATCTATGAAATTGAAACATGTGATACAAGATCCTATTAACAACAAAACCATCACGGTCAGTACCCACGGCTCAAATGATGATCACAAAGCTTTCAAGAAACCTCTTCCATCTTATGAGAAGGGAGAATCATCACAAACTATAGGAGCTACTATCAATCATGCATCTACCCACGCTGACAATGTGATTCACATGCTTGAACCCTCAGACACATCTGTCAATGTGATCGTTATCAAAGATAAGGAACCTAATTTTGCTAACATTGTTACTAGAGGTCAAAAAAAGGTCACCCTTAAGGGAGTGACATCCACCTCTAAAAAAACAATGGTACCAATAGACAAACCATTGTCATCTAAATAAATCTCTACAAGCTATAATTTGGTCGATCAGTTGCAACAAACTCCCGCTCATATTTCTATATTAGAATTGTTGAAACTATCCCCTCACACAAGGAAGTCCTTGAAAATGTGCTTATTGAAACCAATGGTCCTAAAGGCCTTGATATCAGTCAATTTAAAACTATGGTTAATCATTTGATCACCCCTTACTACCTGTCTTTCTGAGAGGAATATGACAAAGCTCTCAGTCACCCACACAATCAGCCTTTGCACATAGAGGTTTTGATTCACAAAAACCAGGTTAGGCATGTTTTGATAGATGGAGGCGTTGTATTAAATATTTGTACCCTCAAGCTAGTCAGAGAACTAGGATTTTCTAAACACACTCTTGATCCTTAGAGAAAAATTACTATAAAATCATATGACGAAGAAGAACGATCATCCAAAGGACTTATAGTGCTCCCGATCAGAGTAGGTCTTGTTGAAAGGAATGTCACATGCCAAGTACTTGATCTACCTCTTGCATACAATATACTACTAGGGAGACCCTGGATCCATGATATGCAGGCGGTCCCTTACACATATTACCAATGTGTAAAGTTCCCCTATAATGGAGTAGAGGTGACCATTCTAGCTGATAGCACTTACTCCTATAATACCTTAAAGCAAGCCGACATCATGGTTACACACAATAAGGAGGCATTACAACATTATGAAGCAGCTCAAAAGGCACTTATGCAAGACCTTGAGGCAAAACTTAATATTCACAACATGAGCATGGGGGAATATCACTTGACTTCTCTCCCTGCCTCCCCCAGATCTAATGGCATGTCATCCTCATCTTTCCCACCTTTGAAGTTCAAACAATTGGAAATACACAAGGGAACTGGAATGATGAAAGCATGGGTATCTCTTTTAGAGGAAAAAGAAGAAAAGGTTTTTCTCACCTGGTTATATAAGGAGGAAGAGAAAACTAATGAAGTAACACATGTGGAAATATGCCCGGATAAATATGGGAAGGGATATCAGATGATGAGACAAATGGGCTATACAGGTAAAGGACCAATGGGCAAAGATAAAGGCCTTGTGGAGCCTCTCCGTGCTAAATTTTGGGATCCCACAAATAAAACTGGCGTAGGGTACCATGAAAATAAGGTTCATTCTCCTCCTGAGAATAGTCATCCTAACAGCACTCATGCAGATATATATGACAAAAACACTAATAGCGGAGATGAAATCATCCCTCTCCCCTTTGAGTAGTTAATTAGTGTCGTTGTTAACAATTTGGTGTATCAAGGGGAACCATATGTCCCCTCATTCTACAGAACTCCCTTTAAACCAAATGGGTCTAGCACCACTAGTACTGCAGAAGTACCAACCCAAGGATCGACAGATAGACACCCTAACTGGGGGAAACTTGTCTTCACTTCCCATGTCCTTGACTTACCACACTTTTCAAATGATGGAGTACATGATATTGAGGAGGTCTCTCCTCGTGCCTCTACAAAATTAGAAGATGATTCCATTCAACATGGTGTGGATCAGAAAAATGAATAAAATGATTACCTAAGTGTCCTGAGGACTCTCTCTCATTTTTTGGAAGACAGAGATCAAGCTCCTATTCATTTCAATTATGGTCTAGGCACTACTCTAATAGAACAACATCCTAACCAGGGGCAAGTTGTGGCTCCTATGCGTGTGTTAGATTTACCCCATTCAATTGAGTCAAACTCTAATTAGTATGAATGGGACTCCTTCTCTGATGCTACAATGGATATTGAGGTGGATGTGGTTCATAATTTTGCATCATATGTTTTATATGAAGACAATATCCATACCAATGAACCACTGAGTGAACACCCTGAACCAAAACACATTCCCATTCCCAATGATGACTTCAAAGAAGAAGATAGACCACCTCTCCCGCGCAACACAAACTAGAATTTTGGGAGAGAGCCTGAGAATTCTCTTGCATCAGCTACACAAGAATGGGATATTGACAGATGTTTTAGCCATGCCAGCACATCTACCAGCAATAGAAATGATCATATCTCCACTATCTATAGCCATGATTTTAACAATGGACGATGGGCACAATGGGATCATGAAATAGAAGAAAATGATGACACTTGGGATCTTAGGGATCTCCAAGAGCTAGAAGAAAGTGGTGACATTTGGAATCTCAAATATCTTCAAGAAATACACATGGATCCCCCACCACGTGTTCCATCTAGGAGAATTTAGGTTATGTCGATGAGTGTATTTCTAGAATATACAGTCGCTCAGGAAGAAAGAGAAAACATCAACACTAGGTCAAATGGATCGAATCCTCAGAATACCAACAACAACTCCACTAGATTAACTAGGACGAATCGTGATATAGGCAACCCTTCGGAGAGTGCCATCACTGATCTCCTTTTACCCGTTGAAGACCATGATCGGGATAACTCGGTGCTATCCTTGGAACCTATTGAGCCCTTACCCCTTGTCCATCCTGAATTAATTGACTGGGATCATGATGCCTCCCTAGATCTCATTTCTGCTCCTAACGATAATACTTTGGCTTGATACCTAAATTCTATTGAACCCCTTACCTCTTCCACCAGTGCAACGAGCATAAACATGACAAAGGGGGACATCAAGTTCCTCAACCTAAAGAGAAAAGATAAAAATCAAAAAAGGATTGATGGTGAAAACCACCTCGTGGCAGTGTCAAATCCAAAAATAGTAAAAACAAAAGGCGTATCTGATGGTGAAAACCTTTCTAAGGCACCCGAGGATGGGGAAATTTATCTCCTCCCTAATCATCTTCAAGAAAGATCTCCAGTGCTCATAGAACCGATGCAAGTAGTGAATCTAGGAACAACAAAAGCTCCTCAACTCATCTACCTAGCACAATCCTTGTCTAAACAAGAAAAGCAAGAATTCACCCAATTCTTCACAAAAAAGAAAATCAACTTTGCTTGGTCTTACTCATATATGCCAGGCTTGGACACGAACCTGATTATGCACCATTTATCAATTGTTCCAGGAGTTAAACCAGTCAAACAAAAGCTCTGAAAGATGCATCCTCATGTGGCGTTGTTGGTCAAAGTTGAATTGGAAAAATTACTGAAAGCTGAATTCATTCGTGTTATAGCCTACACAGATTGGATTTCTAGCATTGTCCCAGTGACTAAATATGACAAGTCAATCTGAGTTTGCATAGACTTCAGGGATCTGAACAAGGATTTTCCCAAGGATGACTTGCCATTACCTAACATTGATATGATTGTGGATCTCACGACTGGTTATGAGATGTACTTGCTAATGGATGGATTTTTTGACTGCAATCAGATACAAATAGCTCCCAAAGATCAGGAGAAAACCGCCTTTACCTACGCATGGGGCACATTTTATTAGAATTTCATGCCTTTCGGTCTCAAAAATGTTGGGGCAACCTATCAGCGAGCTATGACCACCATATTCCATGATATGATGCATAAGAATATGGAAGATTATGTTAACAACACTCTGCCTAAATCTTCAAGAAGAGCCACTCACCTGAAAGACTTAGAAAAGATTTTGGACAGAATGGAGCAATTTAAGCTTAGACTGAACCCTAAGAAGTATTCTTTCGGTGTAACCTCTGGAAAGCTACTAGGATACATTGTTTCGGCCAAAGGGAATTAAGGTTGACCCTAAAAAGGTAGAGGCAATAATTGGAATGCAACCTCCTCGTAATATCAATCAAGTTAGAACTCTACAAGGATGGCTTCAATCCATCAGAAGATTTATCTCCCAACTAGTAGATAAAGCACAACCTTTCACAAAAATATTACATAAAGGAGTTACCTTCGGTTGGGATGAAGGGTGTGAAAAGCACTTCCAACAAATCAAAGAATACCTTGCTAATCCACCTGTGTTAATGGCACCTATTCCAAGAAAGCCTCACCTTCTATACATCTTGGCTATAGACACATCTTTGGGAGCTTTGTTGGCATGGTAAGATGAGACAAGAAAGGAAAGAGCTATATACTACATAAGCAGGACCATGGTGTCTTACAAACATAACTACACTATCATTGAGAAAGCTTGCCTTGCTGTAGTTTTTGCTTCTCAAAAACTATGACACTATATGTTGGCACACTCTGTTAAGATGATTGCAAAAATATATCCTCTCAAATAATTACTGAATATGGAAACTCTCACAGGAAGGTTGGCTAAATGGGTCATGATTCTCAGTGAATTTTACATCAAATACATTGATAGAAAGGCAATTAAAGGACAAGTTATTGTTGATCACCTGACTGATGCTCCTTTACATGACACACAACCACTACTAATAAAATTTCCTGATGAAGCAATTTTGTATCTTACATAACACACCTGGACAATGTTCTTTGACGGATCCTTTACACAACAAGGAGCTGGTGCTGGAACCCTCTTTATCACGCCACAAGGATATAAGATACCAAAGGCTTACAAGATGATGTTCCCCTGCACTAACAACATTGCAGAATACGAAGCCTTGGAAAATGGTCTAAAGATGGCTATCGAATGGAAAATCATTGAACTACATATTTATGGTGATTCATGTAACACCCCAAAATTGGCATCTTGCAACCCTAACCAATTTTGTTGCATTTGTCATTCTTCTGGATCATCAAAGTCCTATTGTACTAGGCAATTTTGAGTTTTAACTGACTCTACTCAACTTAAGTGTCAAATGTAGAAAATCCTAAATCTGCATTAATCATACATTATATTTAATTGCTATATATCTATTAGCTAAACAAACCCTATGATTGAATTAATTTAATTATAAAGTCCTAGCACTTTAATTAAATTAAATTCACCCCTTTTAGCTAAAACACATAAAAAGGAATTAAATAATATTTAATTATTAAATAAATATCCTCATTTCAATAATTGAATTTAATTATTCATATTATTGAGAAAAAGCAATTATGAGCTCATATTTATTTAATTAATTAAATATTGTCAACAAAATCTTCTCTTTAGTTCAGAATTGGAAACTTTTCTTTAATTATGCTTTAAAGAGAAAGAAAACAAATAAAACAAATAAAACAGTTAAAATCAAAGAAAGAAAATAGTTAAAGCAAAGGGAAAATAATTTATGGTATTCTTTTAAAGAAAGCTTTCTAATCTGAACTGGCTTTTCTATCTGTTTTATTTTAAAAAGGAAAGTTTCTATTATGAACAACCTCTGAGTCTATAAAAGAACTCTCATCTCTCATTCAAACCCTTCCTGAATTTCTAGTCATATGCATTGTTAGAATACTAAATTGTTGCTACATTCTTAGTTCATAATCTCATATAGAATAATCTCATTTTGCAATAGATTAATTTTAATTTCTAGAATAATCTCATTGAAATCATGGCATAGT
>MU226102.1:1754180-1766710 GCA_018584345.1 Thuja plicata
TGGGTCGTTCGTGCCTTTGCATGCGCTTGAAATGATGAGTAGAGGTCAAGACCACCATTTTCACTCAGAGAAGCTTCTCGAAAACTCCAAAGATGAATAGTGAAAATGATTTGAAAATGACCCCTCCGGGCCATATATAGCAATTTTGACCTAATTTTCAAAATGCTCCTATAGACATGAAAATTGCACCCCTAGCTAATTGGACCGCTCTAAATCAATTTTCGGGACCGAAATCAAAATCTGACAATGTTTTGATCCTCAAACATGCAAAATAACCTATTTCTCATAAATGCAGTTGATTGTTAACACTTTCCTCACACAATTCCAATCTGAGATTCCTTTTGATCATATTTCTTGTGCACTTCCCTCCTTAATCCATTTTGGTCAAACTTGATCAACCAGGACCTTAAAGCAGGCTCGTATATCATATCTCAATGCTTTTTTGATCTATCAGGCTTGTACCTCCCCTCCTTTCAATTTCATTCCCAAGGGGGCAGTACCATTATATCAACAATTTGATTCACATCACAAGTTCAATCTCTAAGGGCATCAAGATTTGACTTAAATCAAGATCTAATCAAGTGATTCTCATCACTGCGCATCAAATTTCAAATCTCTAGGGGCATATCAGGTTCATCACACCATATCAATCTGAGAACTCCCCTCAATATGGTAATTGGCTTCATTAGGATCCATATCAAGTCAATTATCCCAATCAATCAATCCAATGAAAATTGGTCTCATCGCACCACATCAGGTTGGTTTGTCATTTCAAAACTTAATCTTTAACCAAGAAATCTGTTGGGAGGACGGACATTTAGTTTCATCGCTTCATGTCAAACTGAATGCTTGGACTCTTCTATCAGTCTTCACTCAATCAAGCCCAGAGCTGATATATTCAGATCTCTTTATCAATCTTCACTCAATCAAGCCCAGAGTTGATATCTTCAAATCTTCAATCGATCTTCATTCAATCAAGTTCAGAATCGGTTTCTGATCTGTGGGATAGTTTCATCACTTCACATCAAGCTATTTCTAGATTCAATCAATCTTCAAATGTTCTTTGACCCAATGTGTTCCCAGATCGATCACACATTAGTCAAAGAGGGGCAAATGTAATCACCCAAAAATGGTCTAGTAAACCCATAGCCCCCTTTTCTCAAATATTTGGTCTTAATAAATCCTAAATCTAAGACATTTTCACTAAACTCTAAATTATTGAGCATTTAATCAAACTTGCTTACATAATTTTAATCTTGACTTGTTGAATCAAATCATCAATCATCAAAGCCTAAACCCAAAAAGCATAAACATTGGGATGAAATCAAAAAGTCCTAAGTCTCAAAAAGTGAACTCATTCACACATGGGTGTGCACTCAAAAATCAAATAAAATAAATAAAAGAGAGGAAAATACCAATTTTTTCTTATTATCCTCATAAGTTGGCCAATCAAAATCACTTCCTCATCTCACATGGATTGAGAGGAATTGCATCTCCACCATTGATCAAATTCTTTTGCCTCTTAATCTCAACCACTCATTCATTGGAATATCTTATAAAAGGGATAGCTCCCTTTTCTCATAGCTAGATTGGATAGACTTGATAGATTTTGGAGAGAGATGCTAGTAGATTGCAAGAAGATTTCGAATAGGGTTATGATGCTATTTTCATCTTAGATTTCATAGTGCATTCATAGTTTATTTACTCTCATGCTAGTTTCTTGCATTTCTTGCATTGTTAACTCCATTTCTTAGCTTAATGGCATTGTAGTTCTCATCTCATAGCTTAATCTAGATGCATTATTCTTTCCATTTCTAGTTTAAATATTGCATTCTAGCTTCATTTATCATAGTTGCTATGCATTTCATTGGATAGTCTATGCATTCTCATTTTCAAGTTTTCAAGAGCAAAGAATGCAAGTCTATGCATCTTGCTCCATATTGCATTAAATCTTCCATTTTGGAGTAGTCAAGTCACTGATTTCTCTATGTCTAATTTGATGGACAAACATGAGAATCACACTCACTTCAAATAGGAAGCAATAAGCCGATTTTTAAGTGTTTTGATCATGCTTTGAATCTTATGTTTTGCTAACCCCTTTTGATGTAATGGTTTATTGAAGTGTTTGGTTGCAGATTCTAGTTGCACATTTTACCACACACACATATTTGAGCACATGTTTTCACATGCATGCCTCACTTAAATTCACTTATTTGAGCCTAACTTAGTTTGGTTCAGTCTAGTTGGGCTCTAGTTTACTTTTTCAACTCTAGTTTGCATATCATACACCTCTAGCTTGCATACCTTAGTTTTTTTAAATTTTTTCCTCTATTTTGAGAGACATGCTTTACTATAAAAGCATAGAATTTTATTAGTAGTAGTTATCTTGTAATCTTTGCTTCTTGACAAATGTAACAATTATTTTCTTGCTCTCTCCTTGTGGAAGGTATTCTTATCAAATAAACACATACTAATTTTTATGTGTAGGCGTTAAGGCTTGTAATTAGGATTGGATGATAGTGTTGAAGCTTGGGGGCTTCATTTCCCTCCTTTTTATGTTTTTTCTTCTTCCAATATGCTTTCTTAACTTCCTTGTCACCAGGTTTACACATTTTCAATTGGGTATTTACAAAATTACCACCATAATTTCATATGTCATTTGAGCTTTCTAATCATATAAATTTTTAGATTCCAACAACATTAACATATTAAATTTTAATTTCTTTTACTAATGTTTCCATAATTCTCAGAGACATATGTGTACCACTTTTTAATAACGTTTGACCTACTTGTCCAGATTTGAATAAATTATACATTATTTTTCTACACTTCATTCTTCGCAATTTAAAAAAGAAGCATTTTTATTATTATTTTGGTGCAAGTTATGTTACTTGCGTGAACATGTATATGAACTTCAAGATGCATCCACTTTGAAAAATTAGAAAAAAAAACAAAAAAAAAACAACAACTCAACAAAAAATACACTTCTAGTACTCATTCTTAACTATCTTCTACCAAAGGGTTTTCAGATTTTTAAATGCAACTATAACTTTTTTACCAGCACGTCATATACTATGTTATATTTTTCTGAAAAGTAGAAACACTTTTGTGTATGTGAATGATTTGAACCTCTTAATTTATCCAATTTTGAAAAAAAAAAAGTATTTTAGAAACTAGCTTTAGAGTTCTACAATTCTTGTTCTTTTGGTATGTTCAAATTTTGAGTGCACGAGCCTCAAATTGCTCCTCTAAGTTCAGGTTTAGTTGATTTTTAAAAAAAGTGGCCACATATATCCCCTTTTGTTCACCATCTTGGTGCACTTGCTCAATTCCAAGCGAAGAAATTGAGAAAATCATGTAAGATAAGAATGATCATTTTGTTCATCAGCTTCTAAACACATTCCAATTCTAATCACTTTCTCGGTGTTATTTAGATCTATAATGACATCTATAGTATCTTCAATAAGAATATTATTACATTTAGAAAAATTCAAATGATGAGGAAGTGCTCGATTCATCTCCAAGGTATTATGTGGTAATTTAGCATCACTCCTAAAGTATGCTTTAACATTTAAATAATATAGAAATCTACAATTATGATGATATCGAGGAAGATTATCAAACACCCCCAAAAATTTCAGCTAAGGATTCATCCTTTGAAAAGATGTCAAATGAAGTTTTACAAGAAGTAGAACAAATGTTAATTAAGTGAGGATTGACTAAGGGAAGATATTTAGAAGAAGTATTGATGGCATTCACATTGATAGGTGGTCCATGGGATGCTTAGGTGTGATTTAAAGGATTACGTCCAAGTCTAAATGAAGCCTCGCATGCATATGTTTCTAAAGGATCCTTAATTCCTTGTTCATTTGTGTTCATTGCCTCTATAATCTCTATTAGCTACGATATGAAAATCAAGGCCATAAAGAGAATCCATTTATGAAAAAGATGGCCACTTGAGATCCATATATCTCAATGTTATAAGAAGAATAAATAGAAGACGTAGTTGAATTAGATGTGGGAATGAACTGATTGGTAAGTTCACTAGAAGAAGTTGATTTTGTTTTGGATTTTACCATGCCTTCCTCTTTAGTCTTAGATTTTGAAGGAGGTATCGTATATTCTCCCATAAAGGAAGGTGTAAAATCTCATGACCTCAATCATCCTCTAAGAGCACTTCTTCAAGTGAAGGAGTATCTTCATTAGGAGATGGTGTATCCTAAATTGAAGAAGGAATGAAATAATGTAAAGGAAATTTAGATCCTAGCTTGGTTTTCAAAAAAACTTCTAGGGTATCTATCTTGTTGTTGTAAATGAACTTGAGGTTATGATGAAGAGTTGAAGGGACCGCTTTCATAGTGTGAATCCAAGTTCTACCTAGAAGAAGGTTATAAGTGAGATATTGGTAATGACATGGATAGATGTATGTAAAAGTATGGAACCTGCCTTAATAGGTAATGTGATTATACTTACAGATTTTCTACCTGTACCATCTTAAAAAGTAAGACTTACTTTTGTACACTTTTGGGGACCTTTTAGCCCTCCTTAGTGTGTTTTAGGACCTCCTAGTGCATTCAATTATCCCTATAATTTGAATCAACCTCTTTTATTCCTCCATTATTGCACAAAATTCTAGGGTTGGCTTTAATTTCTATGCTTGATCTCCCATTTATCCCTCCAATCAAAAAATTCATTTCCCTCATAGATTTAAATACATTTATGACTGATTTTGCTGCTTATTTCACCATATTTCTCTCAACCCCCTAAATACTTCTTGGGATCCAGGATTTTTACCCTGAGATTTGCACATCTAGGTACATGTTGTTGGAAGCTACAATTGAAACAATTGTTAGATTTCCATTGATTTTAAACCTTAACTGGTAAGACAGTTGCTATCTTGTAAAGTGCCATATCAATTGATTGATGAAGAAGATTTGAAAAGAGGAGATAACAAGAAGACCTAGTGAAATGGTTAAGTTATGAGAAAATAAAATGGGTACTTGATGGATTGCACCTTGGTAAGGTAATATTTTATTTATCTTTAACACCAAGTGAAGATTGGAAGACTAAAATTTTAGTCTTGACCGAGTAATAGAGCAGAAGATTAAGGAACTTAAGTTTGTGCTGAGTGATGTGAGTGTCGATTGAGCGCCAGTACATGCCAAGAAAATATAGCGTCGACCGAGCATCAAGATTTACTGAGTGTTAGTAATTACTGAGTTATCTAGTGATGACCGAGTGGAAGAACATAGTGATGATCGAGTGTCGGTATTTTGACATTTTGAGAAAGATTTGAGATCCTAGCTGACATAGTTGAATTCTTGGGATATGTAAAGTACATTTAAGACAAGGATGATCATTGTGGAGAATCAAATGAGCATTTAATATTTGTTTAACCATTTTATTTATGGATTCAAGGAGTTTTAGGATGTATTCTACAAGGTAGAAGGAGAACAAAATGTTGGAAGGATTCATTGGATCTGACCAAACCCTAAGATCTACAGTGATGATTAAGCGGAAAAAGATCTAGCTACCTGATTAGAGAGGTAGAAGATTAACCTAATTGAAATTTATGGTAAGTGGAGGTTGATTTAGTTGATTGGAAAATCTAAGAAAAAGGTAGAGAAGGATGAGAAGAGCAGTACAGGACTGCACAATGGTGATTGCTTGATGGATTTCCAAGCAGATTTGAGTGATAGAGATGAAAATGGAGGCCATTCAGTGAATTATCATTTGAGTGAAAGTGGATCTCTATTTTCAAAGTGAGTTGTATGTTTTAGATCGATCTATTGTTACTTTCTAACCATTGTATCAGTCAAAATCCTTGTAACCAAGGTTAACCTAACAATCACATTGTAAATCCTTTAATCAAGGTGACAACTAATGGAATGATCTAAGTCCTCTAACAAGGCTTAATTTTTATAGGGTGATTAAATCCTTTAACAGGGTCACATTTAATAGTGTGTATTATAATCTTTAACAAGGTTGGCTCCTCACAGAGCTCACTTCAGAAGAGTGAAAAATTGGTAGCATGTTACTGGTGGTTTTTTCCATATTAGGTTTCCACATTAAATCTTAGTGTCATACTTGTGTGAATGTTATCTAATGTGTTGTATTGTTAAGAATTTTATATTCTGCAAGTTGATTACTTTAGGACAGTGGACTGCAAGTTTATGTTATTGATTATATGTTATAGAGACTGAGTGGATTGTTGAGTAGATCTAAGTTGGTTGAAGTGTTTTAAAGTTCAATTGGTACTTCTGGACCTGAGGATAACTGATTCACACCCCCCCCCCCTCTCAGTTATTCTAAATCATTCTAACACATTTTGNCCCCCCCCCCCCCCCTCTCAGTTATTCTAAATCATTCTAACACATTTTGACCTTGACTTGTACCCTGGGAGGTGAATTTTGATTGTCTCATGGGCCCAGTGCAAAGTATTGGCCTTTTCTACCTAGTGCAGTCAGCCCTTTTGATTTTGATGCCCGAAATCGGTATAAAAGGAAGCCTTCTCACTTCATTTAAGGATGGAAAATTCAACCTACAATCACACATAGGAAAAAAAATATTTCTCAAGCAATCAAGTATAGACATTCAAGGTTTTTTTTGGTGATTACAAGCAAGCATCCCTTGAAGACATCCATTCAATCAAGCATTCATTTCCTTCTGTAGATCTAGCAACTTTGGATACAAAGGAGTTTGGCCATCTAAGGAGGAGATCTACATTCATACACTTCAATTTGAGGCAAATTACATTTCAGATTTTTGGACAGTATAGGTACAAGTCAACCTCGGCCTATACCTAAGTGCAACCTGTACCCTCCAAGTCGACCTATTCCTAGGACCTTAATATTTTTACAGTTTTCATATCTCGGCTTCCTGATTCTAGATACAACTCTATTCCAATTTATGATAAAGTTTGACAGTCTATTTTCTGATCTAGATGTGCCTCCTCTACTAGCCTTTAAGGTGATACATTCTACTCTCTATCATTTCATAGCACTTACTTTCATAGGTCATATTTCATAGTATTTATGATTCCTTCTCTTAAGGAAAGGAGGAACCAAATCCAAGGCCCTAACAATAAGAATAAAATGAATTGAAACTTCACCTCGTGTTAATCGAGTTTCCTATGTGGTAAATTCTTTGTCTTCTTCCTATAAATGTAACACCCCTATTCACCATGCTACATTTTGGTGAACCTATTTTTCACATTAAATTTTGGTGAACCTGAAACTTTCATGCTTTATATCTTTTGATTGGGTAGTTAGATCTTCTTTGTGCGATCTTTCAAGTTGTATATGTTAGGAATAATAGTCCAGAAGCACAACTGAGAGGGGGGTGAATCAGTTGTGATACAAATTATTAAACATTAAAATTTATTGACCAAAACTTCAATTCAAATGATAACATAGTAAATTCCAACACAATAACACAATCCTCGTTGTCGAGGAAACCCTATTAAAGGTAAAACCCCGGTGGTAATTAGCACCCATAAATTATGTACTGAGAATATAGTATTCCTGTTAAAATATTTAGCCCTGTTAGGAGCTTATTACAACATTACAGTACATAGTCCCTATTAAAGGACAAACCCTATTAGGAGTCAAGAGTAAAAGTGGGTTCACTACCTAGGCACACTGCCCAAAGAAGGTTAAAGCTACCCTCAAGGATTAACAATCTGAACAAGTGTATATAAGGAATATACAATCCAGTGAACTATTTGATAGAAACTATCTTTGCTTGGTCAGTTCTAATGAAGTACTATAATCACAAACTATGCTCTACATCTAGAAGCCAATCAAGCTTTGCATTTTCCACACTTCTTTGTCTTTCAATTACCTTCACATCACTCTCTCTTCATCTTTTCAAAAGAAAAGATCTCTCATATATACCCTATTACAATAATTGATTAGGTCGGCCAATTAAGCTTTCCTAATTTACAAATAATTATTCAACCCCTTTCTAAGATACACAAAGTACCTAAAAGAAGTAAACATCAATTAGAATACATCAGATATGCTCCAAGATCCGCAATCCACACTCACAATCCATAATACACGCTACATCTCTGAAGTCGGCCACAAATAGGTCTCCTCCATAATACAAGCCACAACTGACATCAACAACAATCAAATGAATAGAGATCAACAAAAAACATTCCTCAATATGTCTTATGTCATCCCTTAAGCTCACATAACCTGAATCATCATCGCCTGTAAGATATAGTCAAAACATAGAGACTTGCTCTGTCAAGAATCATTGTCACAATCCAGAAACTAGTCTTCACTAAAACATCTATAACATCTTCAATATGCAATATTAAGCCAAGCAACCTTAGGAATAAGGTCATCACACATCCTTCTCCAAATCCTTGTCTTTGATCATTATGATTCAATTATACAGTGTTTGTACATGTCTGTCAGTCATCATACAATAGTAATAACCAGTATGGTCTCTCCATAGAAATATATGTTGACATCAGTGACAAAACATGAATGCCAACATCATCAGTAGTACCAAAATTTGATATCATCCAACAATCTACCCCTTTGGAATTGATGGCAACACATGGGAAAATTCATCAACCCAAAAGTACTCTCTCTCAATACAATCTTCTCAATATCCTCAACACAAATCTCCCTAAAATAGTAGGGATTTTCACATAGAATCTCTCCCCCTTTGGCAACAATGGAAATGGGTGTAGCTTTTTCAAATCTTCATATCTAACAACCGGGTGCAAAATCGCCCAAATTTGCTCCATAGTGTTCCTGTGATCACTCCCCCTGAGGAGTAGATCCATACATCAAGTCCAGAAGATGATATAGCTCTGAAATCCACTGGACTGATGCATCTCTACATCAATTAATTACCACTGGGAGGGGATCTCACCCCAAGCATGCTTATGAGATACTCAAAAGTATCTTTTGGCAAAGGTTTTGTAAATATATCTGCTATCTGTTCCTTTGTGCTAATATACTCCAGTCTAATCTCTTTATCTATAACCTTGTCTCTCAAGAAATAATACTTAATAGAAATATGTTTAGTCTTTGAATGCATTATAGGATTATTTGACATATTCGTTGTGCTAGTGTTATCACAATGGATAACCACTGACTCTTAAAAAATTATTCCAATGTCCTTCAACATTTGTTTCATCCAAACAACTTGTGTACAATTTATAGCAGCAACAACATACTCAAATTCATCAGTAGACTGAGCAATATAATCCTTCTTCTTACTTAACCATGAAACTATCCCTTTTCCAAGGAAAAATGCTCCACCACTTGTACTCTTTCTATCATTCACATTACTTGCCCAATTAGCATCAGTATAAGCCTATAAAATAAAGTCATCTGATTTTTCATACCATAATCCATATTCTATTATTCCTTTCAAGTATCTGAAAATTCTTTTCACAACAACAAGGTGTGTCTCTTTAGGATATGCTTGATATCTCACCATAATTCCAACTACATTGGAAATATATGGTCTGGTGTGAGTTAGATATTGTAGACTACCAATCATTGATCTGTACTTTGTCTAAAAAATACATTGAGTTTCATCATTACTAGTAAGTTTGTAACTAGTCACCATGGGTGTTCCAACAGGTTTATAATCTTCCATTCCAAACTTCTTCAACATTTCCTTAAGATACTTGGTTTGAGATATTAAAATACCATTCTTAGTCTAATTAATTTGCAAACCAAGAAAAAATTTCATCTCACCAATTATTGACATTTCAAATTCATTTTCCATTTCTTTAGAGAACTTTTTACTCATTTTATCATTGCCTCCAAAAATGATATCATCAACAAAAACTTCTATGATTAAGATTCCATCTTCACCAGTTCTTAAATATAGATTACTATCTGCATTACCTTTTTTGAAACCAAGACAAAGTAGATACATGTCTAGTCTTGCATATTATGCTCTCGGTGCTTGTTTCAGTCCATACAATGCTTTCTTCAACTTACAAACCATGTCTTCATCTTCTGTCAAAGGAAATCCATCAGGTTGCTCTATGTATACTTCTTATTCAAAATCTCCATTCAAGAATGTAGATTTCACATCCATCTAATATACTTTAAAGTCTTTATGTGCAACATAAGAAATAAATAATCTCACAACTTCCAACCTAGCAACAGGAGTAAATGTTTCTTCAAATTCTATGCCTTCTTGTTGCGAGTAGCCTTTGCAAACCAGTCTAGCCTTATTTCTTACCACTATTCCTTCCTCATCTATTTTGTTTCTGAAAACCCATTTAGTTCCTACCACATTTTTGTTTTTAGGTCTTGGAACCAATTCCCAAGTATTTTTTTTCTTTATCTATTCTAGTTCTTCCTGCATAGCTTTAGTCCAAGATTCATCTCTACATGCTTCATCAGTAGTTTTCTATTCAACTTGAGAAATCAAGCAAATTTCATCTCTTACTTTAGATCTTGACATCATTCCTTTATTTGCATTACCAATGATTTTATTTTCAGGATGGTTCTTCTTAACATACCTCGGAGTCTTAGGAGTCTCAATAAGTTCAATTGATTAATCTTCAATCTCATCATCAATCATCAAAGGTTTTGTAGGTTCAACAGTGACCTCTTTTATCTCTGCAATCTGTCCACAGTCATACATTCTTTCCTAAATCTAAAACTTTCCATATATCCTCACATTAGCACTTTCAATCAACTTCCTCAATATCATATTGAAACATTTATATTCTTTGCTCTTAGTAGAATATCCAAGGAAGATACCTTCATCACTTCTAGCATCAAACTTCCCTATCTCATCATCTCTTTTGATATAGCATTTAATTCCAAATATTCTAGAATATTTCATAGTAGGAGTATGATCAAACCATAATTCATAAGGATTCTTACTTGTACCTTCTCTGATCTGAATTATGTTCAAGGTGTACACAGCAGTACCAATAGCCTCTCTCCAATGAACATGTGATACATTTCCTTCCAACATAATAGTTCTAGCAACATCTAATATTGTTCTATTTCTTCGCTCATCTATCCCATTATGTTGTGGTGTCCTAGGAGCAGATGTTTGTCTGAATATTCCATGCTCTTCATAGTAGGTATTAAATAAATTTGAAGTAAACTCACCACCTCTATCTGATCTCAAACATTTTATCTTCAAACTAGATTCATTCTCAACTTTTGCTTTGAATAACTTGAATTTGTCAAATGCCTCAAATTTTTCTCTCAAATATGTAACCCACATCATTCTAGAAAATTCATCAACAAAAATTATAATGTGCCTTTCACCATAATAAGGTCTTGCTATTGTAGGACCACATAGATCTATATGTACCAGATCCAACTTCCCTTTTATTGAATATGATTTTCATTTAAGACTGCTTCTAGTCTACTTCCCCATAACACAATCTCTACATATAGTATTAGATGGTTTCAAAATCTTAGGTAGATCTCTTACAACATTTGTCATACTTGCCTTGACAATGTTATCAAAGTTAACATGACAAAATATCCTATGCCATAACCAACTGTCATCAACCTTTGCAATAAAACAAGAAGCTTTAGATGTATTCAATTCAAATACATTACCTCTAGATTTAGTACCAGACGCGATCAAGTCTCCTAATTTAATTCTGATAGAACATTTCCCATCAATGAATTTCAATTGATAACCTATATCCACTAGTTTTCCAACACTCAACAAATTATGCTTGAGTCCGCCAACAAGCAATACATTGTCAGTATTAGTCTTTCCATCTAGAGAAATAGATCCAACTCCAATGATAAGCTTAGGAGTATTATCACCAAATCTAACCACAACACCATCACATATTTTCATAATAACAAACTTGTTCTTATCTCCAGTCATATGATGTGAACAACCACTATCTATAACCCATTCAGATTTCTTTTCAACAAGAGATACTAAGGATTTTTATTCATGTATAGGTTCGTCATCCTTAATATTAATAAATCCAATTTCATCATAATCAACATCATCATTAGAAACATCTTCACTAGCATAATAACATTCCTTTCCTTTTGAATACTTTGATTTGTAAAACTTAGGTTTATGTTTTGGAACCCTTGTAGGACATCAAGATGCAAAATGACCAATCTTGTTACACGAAAAAAATTTCAAAGGTAACTTGCCTTCAAATTTACCCTTAACTCTTTTCTCTCTTCTAGCGATCAAGGCTACCACTTCATCTAGCTTTCTTTATTCCTCATGTATTTGTTCCCATTCATCAGTATAGTCTCCAATTTCTTCTCTTTTGCCACTATTGATGGTTCTTGCAATTCCAAATAAGGTCTTTTTGTTTCTATGCACAATCGCCTTGAATGCTGACTCAACTTTAGGTAAAGAATCTCCCAGTTTTGCGACCCAAAAGTAGTTATCTTTCCAATCAACATATCTCTTGATGCAGGAGCATCCTGGGTGTAAGGGCAATCTTGCATCACCCAAAAATATTTATGTTTTCTTTTCAATAAGGGCTACCTTGTGCAGAGCTGCTATTTATGGAAACTTGTTATTTTTAGTAAGTT
>MU226102.1:1788850-1808010 GCA_018584345.1 Thuja plicata
GGATGATTATGATTGATTGTTAGTGAACATGATATGGATGAATATGTATGCCTCTAAGGAAGTGAAGAAAGTATGTTGTTGTTTGGATCTCATTATGAACTTGGGATCCTAAGTTGTTGGTTATGACAGATGATTGCATCACATCCTTCAAGACCACAGAAGGACTGTATGAGTGGCTTGTTATGCCATTTGGGTTATCCAATGCCCCATCAACATTCATGAGATTCATGAATGAAGTACTTAAAGACTAAATTGTAATTTTTGTGGTAGTCTACTTAGATGACATACTCATCTATAGTAAGACAAGAGAAGAACATCTCAGACACCTAGAAATGGTTTGCAGGAAGCTACATGAGGAGGAGCTGGTGATAAATTTGGAGAAGTGTGAATTCATCAAGCAAGAGCTAGTGTACCTTGGATTTGTGTTATCTCAAGGCAACCTAAAGATGGATCCTAGAAAAGTGGAGGCCATCATAAACTGGCCTAATCCAAGAACAAGCACTGAGGTAAGAAGTTTTCATGGCTTAGAACAATACTATAGAAATTTTATCAAACAATTTAGTGCAATTTGTGCTCCTATGCTTGATACTATCAAGGGTGGGATGAAGACTAAAGTTGTGTGGAATGAACAAGCTAACCATGGTTTTGAGCTACTAAATAAGAATATTGCTTCCCAAACAATTCTAGTTTTTCCAAGCTTTGAGAAGTTATTTACAATGGAATGTGACGCCGACAATGTAGCCATTGGTGTTGTCTTGAGCCAAGAGGGAAGATCAGTGGCCTTCCACTCTGAGAAACTAAGTGAAGCTAAGAAGAAATACTCTTCTTATGAACTAGAGATGCATGCTTTGGTCCAGTCACTAAGAAAGTGGAGGTATTATTTTCTTTCAAAGGAGTTCATAGTTTATTCAGACAATCAGGCATTAAGTTTTTTGAACTCACAAGAGAAACTAAGTCACAAGCATATGAAGTGGGTTGAATACCTACAAGCCTACACCTTCAACGTCAAACACAAGAAGGGATTGAAGAATAAGGTAGTAGATGCCTTAAGTAGAAGAGCCTTGACCATTCAAGAGATTCAACTGTAGAGCATGGGGATAGACAACTTCAAAGACCTATATGGTGAAGATGAGGACTTTGCAGACATTTACAAGGTATGCCAAGAGTATAAAAATCACTTTCATATTAAATTCTCTGAGTATACTTTACAAAGTGGTCTATTGTTTAAAGGGATTCAATTATGTGTCCCTAGGGGGTCTATTAGGGAGAATCTAATACAGGAGAAACACAATGGTGCACTTAGTGGGCATTTTGGTGTTAACAAAACTCAAGAACTAGTCCAAAGATTCTACTTTTGGCCCGAGATGAATTTGGATGTTAAGAGATATGTAGAAGGTTGTGTTATCTTTCAGAAGGCCAAAGGTACATCCATGAATTTAGGCCTATACCAGCCTTTACCCATTCCAACCAGACCATGGGAATGTTTGAGCATGGACTTTGTAGTTAGTTTTCCCAAGACAAAGCAGGGAATGGATAGCATTTATGTTATTGTGAACAGATTTAGAAAGATAGCACACTTTGTACCCTACAAGAAAATAAATGATGCAAGTTAGATAGCTTCCCTATTCTTCAAGGAGGTGGTCAGAATACATGGTTTTCCACTGAGTATAATGTATGACAAAGACAAAAAGTTTATGAGTCATTTTTGGAAGACTCTCTGGCAGAAGTGGGGAACACACTTATCTTTTGGATCTGCCTACCATCCTTAGTCGGATGGCCAAATAGAATTAGTCAATAGGAGTCTTGGAAATCACCTAAGTTGTCTAACAAAGGAGTATGGTCAAACTTGGGACCAACTCATTAGGCAAGCAGAATATGCCTATAATGACACAGTGAATAGGACTACTGGTAAGAGTCCTTTTGAAATAGTTTATGGCCTTCATCCAAGAGGCATTTATGAGCTTAGAGATCTAAAGGATGGGGCCAAGGGAATTGTCTATGCTGACTACTTTGCACATGCTATGCAAGAAGTCCATGAGACAGTGAGGAAGACACTCATTGGAAATATAGAGAAGATCAAGAACAAAGTGGATGAGAGGAAAAGAGATGTCCAATTCAAAGTTGGGGATCTAGTGATGGTTCACCTCAACAAGGAAAGATCATAGAAAGGAACACCACATAAGCTTCAGATTAGAAGAATTGGCCCATGTGTCATACTGGCCAAATATGGAGCAAATGCTTATAAGGTGGAACTTCCTGAGGATATGGGTTTATCTATGGTGTTTAATGTTGCAGACCTGGTTCTATACAAAGGCCCAATCCTAGATGCAGATCAAAGTTTGACTTAATTCATACAAGAGGTGGAAGAACTCAAATTTCCATCTGCACCAATCAAGAAAGCACAACACATTATGGATTCTAGAGTCTACAAGAAGACAAGAAAGAAGGACTGTCAAGAACACTTAGTCAAGTGGCAAGGAAAAATAGATGAAGATGCAGTATGGATAAAGGAAGAAGAGTTCAAAAAGTTGGGCATTGAACTCAACTTACTCAATCTAAGGGTGGATTGAAGTCTTTTCATTTGGGGAGGATGGTGCAGGAGCACCTAGGCTATCCTCAAAGCCCTAGTTGGTTTTGGCTTGTAACTAACTCTAGACAAGTCAGTATGTTTTTTCTTAGACCTTAGAAGGTATTTTTGTTGTGTGTGACTAGGAGAGTTAGTGGTCAGTGCTAATTTCATTCTAGTTTAGGTTAGTTTGGTTTTAAGTGTTTTGTCCCTAGATTAGACCTAAATTTGGGAAATGTGATCTAAATGTGTCCTAGACCTATGCAAGGTGAGGAAGATGATTAAAGAGGCATAAATTATTTTAGCATCATAAATACAAAAGATGCTCAAAAGTTGTCATGACAACATTTGCAACTTTTTGCAAATGTTGCATGCAACTTGACAACTTTCGATTCCCCTCATACTAGGAGTGGTAAATAAATTCTAGTGGAATTAAATGGTGGAGGAAGAATCTTTAGACACTCTATGGATCATTTCCTAAGGTATAGATAATGATGCAAGTTTTTGAAAGCAATAGAGCTAGTTTTCTAGAATATAGAGTATAGTTGACTCATTTGAATGTTCTTTGTGTTTTAATGGATTGAAATACTTGATCTAACTGTGGATTTGTGTATTAGGAAACTATACAAGAATTTTTAATTCAGAGAGCAAGTAGGTTAGTGTTCATTTGTTATTTGTGGGAAATTGTTTAAGTTTTAGAGAGTCTGTTGGTCCAATTCAGTGCAATTTTGGTTTTATGGCTCCCCCATGAAATCCAACCGTGGAAAACTCAAAGGGTTAGATGAATTAGTTAGGGGAGCCTCTTTATAGTGTACATATGTAGGTAGGAGGTCAGAGGAATTGATTTTCTAATTTTAGAGCCATGCGCTAGGCGAGCTAGGACTATCTGGTTAGGTGTATAGCAGGAGAAAAGAAGAATGCAGAGACAAGGGTGTGCATGAAAGTCCTAAATCAAGTGTGGTTTCATAGTCTTTAGGGTCTTATATATCCCTAGAATCAATTTAAAAGTTCATCCAATCCATTTGGATATATTTTTCCATCAAAGTTAGTGAACTACTAGTGAGGAGCCAAAATAGGTCTAATAGCCCTACAATTCAGGACAGAGGTGTACGGAAGGCTTGGGGACCCTAGACCTTAAAAATATTTTAGGTCTTCAAAAATGGTATCTAGATCCTAGATTAGTTTTCGGGGTTGTTTGGAAGGTTTAGAAGTAATTCCAGAAAAACCCTCTAGATAGGGCTAATTGGTCAATTAGGCCTAATAGGATCATTTTGAGAGAAGCCTTGGAACTCGACTAAATTGAGATTCAAGACCTATGAAAATGAGAATGTATGGATGTAGAATGAACATACAAGTAGTGAAAAATTCCCTTGTAGCATTTGTGGAGTTGGCATGAAGGGTTTGGGTTTGGAGTCCTTCAAAGCCATTATGAAGCATTGAGACAAAACTAATGGTAGTTGTCCTTTAAGGTGAAACACAAGAAGAGTGACTCATAGAGAAGAGTTGGGAATAGTCTTAGGCTTAGTTTATTGAGGCTATTGGGATCCTAGAAGAGAAATTAGGATTCTAAGTGGACTAGGGCAAGCAAGGTCTTGTCTAAAGCATTGTGTAAGCATGCCTTGGGGTTACTTCTAACATCTTGGGTAGTATCAATGCATGTTATTTATGTTAGAAAGAGGGACACATGAGAAAAAAATTCCCACTTATTCTTAATTAGAATAATAATTCCAAGGCTAATAATAATCAAATTGATAATGAAAAAAAACCTAAAGTGGTTTCTAAATGTCCTGGGACTCATGTAGACATTGGTGATCCTAATGCCCCTCTTGGAAATAGTGCAAAGAGAATTAAGGGTAAATTAATTGCTAATGTTGCTAATGGGCCCCTTTTTTGAATGAGATTCCTATTATACCTAGTCTTCCTGATGTTTTTATAGAGAATATTACCTTAGGTAGTCAAAACCTTTACTGGTTCCTTCTACCTAGTGAGCAATAAGGGGATAGCCAATGTCCTACTTCACCATTATAGGTGATGAGTCTAATCATGTATCAAATTCCCTCTAACATAATTATATCAAATGCCTTTAGTCTCTTGAGTGATGATTAAGGGAGGACTAAACTCTATCATACCATGGATGAGTGTCGTGGAGATGAATTTAATATTCATTCCCTTTTATCCCAGTTTTCTTGAAGGAATCAAATCTCCACTGTGGAGGTTGAACCAAATGCATTATTGAAAGTAGAATGCACAACAAGTTGTAGCCATGGATAATATTGGGCAAGATATTACCATGAATAAATAACATGGATATTAAAATTAACAATGGGGATCTAGTTGATTTTAACAAGATAGAAACAACTATCATAATTAGGGTAAGGATAATAAAAAATATGGTAATCATATGACTATATTTAACTCAAATGATGGAAATTGAAACTAAAAAATTATAAATAAAACACCTTCTATACTAAAAAATATTATTTTTGAGCTTGAACCAAAACATCAAATTGTTAATAACTTGCAATGTGGTAGTAAAAGGTTAGATCCAAACATATCTAATGTAGAATAAAAAAAATGTACTTCAATTAATCACCTAAACTATTAAGCAATTAAATTGAGGGTGACATATGAGACAATAACAAATAGTTACTAAATGATATTGTTATATGTTATAAGGATATCTTGGATCAAGTTTGTATTGTGGACCAACCAACTGCCAATACTTTAGAGGCTACTAATAATCTAATTAAAGCCAATAGTAAACAAGTATTCCATGTATACCTTTTTAATATAGCCAACCAAGATGACAAGAATGTCCATGGGTTGGATATAGACATAGAGAGAGAATTAGGTCATAATACCAATTCATACAAATGCAAGGTTAATCAATGTAGAAATGGTTATGAGATATAAAATTCCTTGACTGTTATAAAAAATAGTCTCTTTTAGGAGGTAGTGAGTCTTTGGTTAATAAGAAGACCACAAATAGGTAGTTGATTCCTTGTTTTTGTCCTCTCACTGTACCTAAAGGGACACAATATTTTTTTATCCCAAATCGTAGAGGCAGATTAAACCATACCAAATAGAAGAGGGAGGAAATAAGTTTGGTGGTCTCTGGAGCTTCCTCTAAAAGAATTGGAATAAAAGAAAAATTTCCTAAATGCTTTTATAGTTTAGGAATACTATAAAAATAATCCCAATTATTGATGGTCATGAATATTAATTGTACCTCACGGAATGTCACGGAACTTGAGTCCCATGATAAAAAAATATATTATCAAGAGGTTTCTTAACATGAACAAACATAATTATGCCTTACTTCTACATGAAATCAAAGCTAATAGATTCCCTCTTAAGATGAATATTAACCTTATTTGAAAATAATCCCCTCACTTTTTTACTCAACCTAAGAAAGGAAGATGAGGTGCATATCTTACTATCTAAGAATTGGACCTAGTATGTAATTGCATCTAGTACCTCCCCATGCAACAAATTTGTTTGGTTTACCATTGGGAAAGGGGAGATAAAATTTGGTTTATGTCCAATATATGCACCTAATGAATACAAAGACAATATTGAAATATGGAATCAGATATGCAACTTCATGGTCTACCTTGGATCCTAGGAGGTACTTTAACATGATTGAAAACAATGAAGATAAATGTGGGGATATAAATATGGATTGAAAAGGTAATGGAAAACATTTTTGGTATATAATACAAGATAAAATAAATTTATTTAACCCTCTCAAAGGGATAAAAAAGACAATATGTACATATTGTAAACATTGGTGTAATGCTCAAGAAGAAAATTGTAGATGACATAGGTTTTATGCTAATAGAGATCACTTCAATTTTGATCCAAATAATGATGTATATAAAGTTAGTGTATATCCCTCCTCTTTATTTAACCATCACCCTATAAGAGCAAGGATTATAATGGGCATGTGATGTATTGAGAAAAGTAAAAAGAAGATAACGTCATTCTCAACACCGACCTTTTAAAAGATGAGAATCGTATTGAAGCTACATTCACTCTTAGGGAATTCAATAATTGGATTATTTGTGACATGATTGATATAGAAAATTTTAAGCTTAATGTTAATGAGTGGAAAATGATTTTTTAAACCATTGGTAAAAATAGAGCCATGGATAGAAGGAGAGATGAAAATAGTCTTCAAGAAAGGCTGCTAAGAGTTGAAAATTATATACATATAGACCAATTAAACGAGGATTTGTGTAAGGATCTCATAGTAGCATGGAACTCATGGAATTAAATAAGGTGAATTGGTTGAATAATAGAGATAAATGGACCAAATCCTCTTTTAGATCATAAAGGATAAAGACATCAAAGCAAAAATAGACAAAAAAAATGGCACAGGGATAGTTTTCTCACTAACTAAGAGGATGTTAAAAGATATTTTTTCCTCTTTTATTAGAAATTATTTATATCTAATTGAGATAATGTAGATGTACACAATGTTAGAGATTATCTCAAACTTATTATTCCAAAGAATATCTTCGAGGAGGATGCAATCAAATTAAGTAAAGAAATATCTAACGAAGAAATTAGAAAGACTATTAACACCCTAAATAATATCAAATCCATTGGGGTAAATGGATTGTTTGTGGAGTTCTATAAGAATCACATTGATCAGGTGTGTGAAGGCCTATTTAAATTATTTAAGGAGGATCTCAATATAGGGTCTTTAGGCAAAAATATTAACAAGGGAATTATTAAGTTTCTTATCAAAGACAGAGATAAAGTGTAAGAATTTTCCTATAGCAACAACCCAAGATCTAGAGGCCAATGAATAACACAAAAGAGAGACAAAATGAATTTCTCCTACACCATGTGCAACTAGATGTGCATCTTCCTAAGGGTCACATATGAAAACTACTATGTAATGCATTATCCTAAGGAAGCTTAAGTAAAGTGTGATTAGGTAAATAATTAATTACACCAACATAAAGTATTGGTTAGGAATTGGAGACTAATCACCTTACTAAATGTTTCTTACAATATTTTGGCTAATATTATTTCCACGAGACTCTAATAGGCATTCTTCACACATTCATCAATAGCAATCAAACTAGTTTTATTAAAGGTAGATATATGTTAGAGAACTTACTAACCAATTGGGAAGCAATGGAATCAGATAGATACTCTAATGAAAATACTTTTATATTCTTGTTAGATTTTGAGAAATCCAGGGTAGAATGGTCCATTTTAAGAATGAAACTTGAGGTATTTGTCTCTCCTCTTAATTTTTGTAACATAGTTAATACATTGTTGAGAGATGCAATTACATGAGTGGAAGTTAATGGTTCTCTCTCTAAGGTGTTAGACAACTGAGAGGGGGGGTGAATCAGTTAGTACAATTATCCTACAGTCCCAAATACTCCCAGATGTATATAAAAACAATTTCAAACATATAAATCAACTCGATGAAATATCAACTGTAATCTCAAACTTAATTTCAAACTTATCTACCGAGTAGCAGTAAATCAATATGGTGATTACCGATCAATGTATATAAACTAATGTGTAAATCAAAATAACATTCCAACACATCCATACCCATTGACACATATTTTTTAACGCGGAAAATCTGCTAAGGGAAAAACCACTTGGGACCAGTAACCCAAAATAATTCACTCTTCTACAGTGAGCTCGGTTAAGAGCCAACCCTGTTAAAGGTTACAATGCACACTGTTAAGTGTGACCTGGTTAGAGGATTTATCACTAAAAATTCTCCCTGGGCCAATCATTATGTTGGTTGTTTTTCCAGTTTTGTAGTTTGCCTACATTTTTTTTAAGTTCTCAGTCATATCCATGCCTAAAAGTTGAAAATCATATCTAAAGTTGTCAAAATCCCTTTGCAAATAATTATCTTCAAGTCAAAAATCAAGAAAGAATGCAAAACCCTAAGCTCTAGGTCAAAATTTCATGCATATTCAAGAAAAACCTTAAGTTCATTGAAATCCATTCTATTTTGTTGTTACTTTTTCAAAGAAACCCGGTCACTTAAGTCATGTGTTTTATTTCATATAATTTCACTTAAGTCGCATTGTCTCGTTATAATCAGAGAATATTCTTTTTCTTTTCGAGACTTGGCAATTTCCTTTAAGTCGGGTTGTCTCTTTGAAAAATGAATATGCCTTCAGTTCTTATGAGATTTCACATGAGCTATAGATGCAGATCTTGATCTTGCATTGGTCGCAAAGTCTCTTTGAAAAACTAGAGTTAAAGAATTTCTTGGGCGACTTCGAGTCTACTTAGTCACACTGTCTCGAAAGGTGATCAGAGTTGCAAGTTGAGTCAAGGTTATATCATACAGTCATGTAATCATGAAGAAAAGCAAGAGAAAGTCAAAAGATCTGAGATTTAGCAATAACCGTCGATCTAAAGTAAAATCCTACGGAGGTCGCGAAGTCTCGATGAAAACTCATGAGTTAAGAAATGTATAAGCAACTTTGAGTTTACTCAATCACAGTGTCTCGCAAAGAAACTAAGGTTAAGAAGGTGGTTAAAATCCTTTAGTCACGTGATCTCTTTTAAAATCCATGATTAAGTCAAAGCTAAAGATATTAAGCGATTGTCGTCAGATGGAGAGATAGATCCTGTGGCCAGCATGAAGTCATGGTAAAAAGTTGCAGATAAATGAAAGACAAAGAGATATCATGACTATCGTCCAATTTGAAAAGGATCTAGTGACTAGTGTTAAATTGAGAAAGAAACTATGAGTTACTAAAATCTAAAGGCGATGGTGAGATTCAATGAGTCGTGATGTTGTGATAAGGACCATGGTTTGAAATGAGTTCAGTTAAGTTTAAGTGTGTTTTCAGCGAGAAGATCTGAGCCGTAAAGAAGAGAAGATCTTATGGATGGCGTGTAGTCCCTGTAGAAAGTCAAAAGGTCAGAGAACATTGTAGTGACTCAGCGATGATGATGCAGATCAAGACATGTGGCTAATCTTTCAAAAGCATAAGGAAGTCGCAAAAACTCATATAATAAATTGAAAGTGCAGAAAGTAAATGAGATTACAAGCGGGTCGTCTGATTAAAAGATGATCATGTGATAGTCGCGTAATCTTGATAGAAACCCAGGATAAAGGAAGTTTCAAAGTGACAAAGAGATTACATAGTCGCATAGTCTCTATAAGAAACTCGGGGTATAACATAAAGCCTTTAGTTGCGGAGTCTCGAAGAGGAGGAGAGTTAAGTGATTTCACTCAGTGATTAAGAGATAGTCATCGATCTGAAAGAGGATTGTGTGCTTGTCATTAAGTCTTAATAGAAAACTGGAGTTAAGGACAACCCTACACAAAAATGAGATCACACAGTCGCATTGTCGGTGAAATAAACCATGGTGAGATCAAGGTAATACATGAAGTTTTCTCTATGCCATGTTAACAATTGACAGCCAATAGGAATGAAGAAGTTATGACAACGTGTTTTTAAAGATTGTTGAGTTGTTCTCAAAGAGACAATAAGATCAAATCTTGATCTCTTTTTGAATTTAATAAGGTTTTTATATGAAAAGTCATCATTTGAATTGATCACCTGTCAGTTTGAAATGCCACGGCTAGGAACAAGAATTGATTTCACAGCACGCATGAGTAAAGACAAAAAATACTGAATTGCAAATTCATGAAAGAAAATGGTGCATTTATAGGCATTACCGTTATCATTTCATCTTACCATTTTTCAAGAATCTAGAGCTCATAATTTGCATCAGTGCTTTGCATTTTCAATAAGAACATAGTAGTCAAGGTTTACATAGTGAATAGAGGAGATTTTAGTTCAGAATCTAGTGTGTGATTTTCAGTGTTGAAGGTTTGAAGAAATCCACAGTGAAAAGTGAGGGTTTCAAGAAGATTTGTTTCAATATTGGTAAAAGAAAGAAGCTGATTAGTGACAAGTTACATTAGGAAACCTGAGCAGAGCAGTGAGCGTCGGCTTTGCCAGTGGGGTAAGTGGGGATGATGACGATGTTAAGGGGAAGAGGAACTATTCAGAGGAATTCATTTAACTGCTCCCAGGCTCCAATCATGACAAAAAGGTAAATGATGAGTATTTAGGAGATAAGTATGCATACATTAGAGATGCCAAAACTCCAGATTGTTCTGGTTATCATTTATTTAGTTATTTTCAAAAAAAAAGTGATGGCCCTATGCCCATTTAAAACCCTTGGACCTATGGATTAGCCAAATTAGTTGTTCCTGATGTATTTGTGAATGTGGACTTGATCCTAGAGTTGCCCAGTAGGTATGATACTATGTCAAATACCATCAAAAGGGATGATGGCACTACTTTGGTGACCTTGGACCGAACCTCATTCATGAAAGCTTTTGATATTTACAACCCCTGTTCTACAAAAATTAATTTGAAAGCCTTAGTTGCTAAGTATATTAAATAGGCAGAAATTGTAGCTAGGATGATTCGGGTTCATACACCTAAAGGAACCAGAAATTACATTGCCCCTATTCCAAATGATCCATCACCATACTTCTAAAAACACCTAGCTTTCTATATGAAGTATATATCTTATACCCTATGCAGAGTTTTGGGTGTAGACAATGGGAGAGAAAGGGTATCCTCAGATATGTTGATGATAATTTTAGAGTTACAGATCCCCTATGTGAGTACTAACTATGATTACATTCACTATGTAATCGACAAAATGCACCAAGGGTTTATTGATATTTAGAGCAAGGTAGGAAGCCTTAAGTTCCTGCACTATTTGTTGCTCATGCATCTCATTATGTTCTACAATTTCAACATCATGGACCAACTCAATTTATAACATAGAAAATTTTATCATGGACAGATAAACCCTATGCAATTATGGTCGAGGGTATGGAATTATACCTCTAGGGAGCAAGAATTTTGTGCATTTGAGAATTGGGTAGTCTACCCATTATTAAGTAATTTAAGGGTAGATATGACCAGACTTCCAGTAAAAGTGTTGCAATTATTGAGACCTTTCAATTTGTTGACAAATGGAATGGTGACCATAAGTGGGGTGACTTCTATTGTCAGCATAATTTTACACTAATAAGAGTATATGGCTGTTCACAACCACCACATATCTTGCCATACAGAGTGCCACCCAGAATTGAAATAATGGAGCTTCTGTGGCAACTTATGTTGACAGATAGAGAGCACTTAGAATCCCACATGAAGGGAAATTTCACTCCTAGGCAGTTCATTGCCTCAGATTATACAATAGGAAAGAGGGCTTATGACCCTGTCAATGGATGGTTAAGGCATTACAAGGTGAATGTTTCCCTGTACAGATATATTGACATAGAAGGATTCATTGAAAGTGCAAATAAACTCTTGACACCTACCATTTCAATCACCAAGAGGCATCAACCCTATGAAGAAGAAGATATAATCAGAAACATCCTTGAAGAGGATGTGATTGCATCCAAGTTATCAAAGTATCATGATTTAATGGATCTGGAGCAACAGTTGAAAAGGAAAGGAATCCAATTTGGTGGATTTTTCCCAGGTATGGCCTACCTGCAGTGATTAGAGAAGATGATTGAGAACCATAACTTTCTCAGTAGTCAAATTGAAGATCAAAATGATGAAAAGGATAGAGGTCCCAATAAACAATCATCGTCAGAGTATAGTCGTAGCTATTCTATCCATAGTCCACCACCCCAAGATCAGCCACCTCGTGATGAGGAAAATATTATTGATCTGACAGAAGCACATGAGCCTGAGGTGGATGTAGAGCCTTCCCAAAAGAAGCAAAGAGTAGAAGCAAGGGAGCCCTCTATTGCAAAGACACCCAAGAAGAAAAAAGATAGAATTGGTTCCCTATTCACAGGGACCAGTGCTTATGATCATCAACTAAGAAAGTTGATAAGAGAGGGTAAGAAGTAGAGGGAAGACACTGATGATAATGTATAAATGCCCCTTATTTTGTGCCAAGATGAAAGGGAGCTACAACAAGAGGAGTTCGTAAAGGATGATGAGTTCATCAAAACCACAGAGTTTAAGGACTTCCTGATATGGGAAAAGCAAGAACAAGTTGCAGCATAATTAAAATCACAAGGAGGAGAGGTAATTACAAGTGAAGCATTACAAGCCCTCCAAGCATATGATCCAGAGTCAGAAAATTTGACTCCTGATGAAGCTAGGCAACTTGTTAAGTCCAGTGGGATGCTCTTAGTAGAAGGATGGGACTTGGCTTCAGCCTTTATAATAGACTAGATTGGAAGGAAATCTGATGTCAAGATTTCTACAGAGACCCAAATAGGAGAAATGATAAAAGGGTGTGGCTATGATTCTAAATCTCAAGCACTTGCAATGTGGTCTCTTGCTCCTAGGAACCAAAAGCCATCACTAATTAATGTTCAAGAGAATATGGAAGGAAATAAAATAATATGGTCTGTACACAATATAGGAGACCTTGAAATATCCCAGGCATTGACCCATTTTTCTCACCTTAATGCGAAAAAGGCAATACAGATGTCTGATAGATATCAGAAATTATTTGATGGATCAAGTATTATTGCCAAGGATAGAGAATTAGGTTTGATGAAGATCAATGCAATGGAAAAGATAATTGTAGATCTGAATAAGAAATTACTTAAGAGATGTCTGAAGTTGTCCTTGCTGCACCTAAAGAGGTAAATGATGTTGAGATTTAGGCTGAGGATATAGAGTATGTTGCAACAGTAACAGAGAAGGGGATTAAGGAGCATAATGAGGTTGTTTTAGGAGCCTTGATGAAAATTGCAACATGTGATAGATGTATTGAAAGATAAAGTGGATGTAGTTTATGGTGCTTGAGGCAAATTGCCCAGTCTACAAGTTGAAGTAAATAATTTTGTATCAATTTTGAACCCCTACTATGCAACATGGTCAGTTAGAACTAGTTATTTGAGAGGTTAGCATCATTGCAACCATTGAGATCAAATTTTCTAGAAATTGTAACCTAGGTTGGAGAAGAGATAGAACAGATTGGGGTGATCTTGTCATTTTTTAAAGGCAAGGCAAATAAAATTGAGGCCAGAATTAAAATGTTTGGGCTTGACTATAATAGATTTGTGCCATCAATCAGATCAAAAGATAATCAAATCAAACCACTAGGGGTATGGAGTACATAATTTGACACTGTACTACCTAATAAAGATTTATATGTTTCTGAAAATGGAAAATTGGATATGGAGAGGTATAATAAGATCTTAGATGAGGCCATTAAGACAGGAACATATTTTAATAAATTCATAACAAATGTCAAGAACATTACAGATGCTAGGTGGGAAAGGTAGAAGACACAACTGGGGAACATTCAGAGCTTTAATTGGCCAGCAGAAGATGATGTCACTGCATGGGATGTCTTAACAAAGCCCAAAAAGAAAAAGCTTGTCACTGTTGACCTGGATATTATTGATGAAGAATAGAAGAACACCTGGCACATGCTCTTTGAGCACAGGGAGGTTAGTCATCTTGAAGACTAGTGTAAATTAGCCTATAATGGAGGTCACTAGGTCTCGCTACAAATATCAGAGGCTATCCTGAAAATATACAGACAAAGGTGCCAGTAATCACAAGAAGACAAGATCCAAATCAGATTTCATTCTTCATTTTTTCCATCAACCGCTTGGTCTCTTCTTGTCTTTTGTCCTTTTCTATGTTTTTAGGGTTAGGTCTTAAACCATCCGAAGCTTGTTGCATCCCTACTTCTTAAGGATTCCAAGATGGTTTTAGCCTATATATAGAGCTTATTGTAACATTTTGAGAGATGATGGAATATAATTACAAGGCAGACTACTAAATTTTGTCTGAGCCTCTGTATATTGTGGTCTATTGAATGTATTTTGAAGCAGTTAGACATTAATAAAATACATTACAATCTTTGTTCTACATCTTTTGTTGTCTCTTTTTTTATTTCTATTCAAGCATTTATATGTTTACTATGCAAGACATTTAGATATATCAATTACAAGGTAATTATGCAGTCATTTGTGAGGTCCTTCAAGGAAGGAATAATTCTTTCAGATGATCCTAAAGAGATAAATATTGGTATTAAGATTTGATGACAAAGTTGTAGGAATGATTAGATAGTTTGTAAGGCATTCTATCTAGGTTGCATGTATTTTCATTAATCACCTAATTGTGGATTTGCATTTAAGATTGACTCTGTTGCCCATAGGATTAGGCACTAGTTTATGGTTTGGCGAGTAGTTATTCATCATCCAATATTTAAAGTCAATCAATCAATTACACTTTATTCATAAAAAGCATATATTTACAAGTAATTGTATTGCAGAGTATACAATTCAGTTTGTTGATTCCTTCAAGAGAGAATAAATAGGATAACCCTTCTAAGTTCTGAAAACTACAAAAGGAAGAAGGATGAGAATCCTTGTCATATTATTGCTTGCTATTGTCAAGATAATTGTTTGGCTTATTAAGCTCTGTATCAGATTAATCATAGTCATTTGCATAGTTTTATATTTATTGATACAGTAAAAGGCATTCAAAAAAATAGTAAAAAGACCTAATCCACTGTAACTAATACTGCAAGTCCGTAATCATTCAAAGGTAAAACCTGTCTAAGTCTGTGGAGCTCAAAAAAGGAGGATATTATCCAATCCTCATCAATTAGGCTTTTCTTGCATATGGTACATTGGAAATATACAAGAGAAAGCATTCATACTGATTTAAAAAGTTTCTTGCAAGAAAAATCCCTAACACATTCACTATGGGGTCAACAAGAAAACAATCAACATTCGTTGAATGTCATAATAAAGACTGTTAAGTCCTACTCAGTTAAGAGATTTTTTTGTAACAATGGTTAAACTGATACAATAATGACCTGACTCAATTACAACTCTATTTGCAGATTTTTAGATCTATGATAAGTAAATAATATGTCTGAACAATCATCACTTCAGTCCCTCTATTTCATCATACTTTGTTTTACTTGGTAAATGCTCTTTCTCTGTCACTTGTTGTTGTCTGCAGAATTACTCAGTTCTATCTTCAACCAGTTTGATCAGTCATGCATGAAGTTAATCTCTTCAGCAATATGTGTGCACATCATGATCCATAATAAATCTATTGTCTCTTATATAGACATAATAACTCATTTAATTTCCATCCTTAGATTTTGCCGCTTGATCTCCATCGTTGATTTTTTCACTTAACTTTTCTCGACAGTTGTGTTAAAAACACATTTCAATCTCCTTCATTTGATCATATGGAATTTTCATAGTAGTTTGATCAACATAACAAACCTTATCAATTACCTCAAAATTATAAATAATTGACAACTCATCATTTTAGTTAGCCTTCAGTTTCGATCAATACCATGATGCGTCGATGATACCTTGCTTGATTAACACTATGCTCGATATACACTATGTTTGCTCGATGTCTACTGTCTTGACTCGTGTCTACAAAACTCTTCAATTACTGACCGTATAAACTTTGTTTATTCCAGATCTTTAATATATAATAGATGTTTTTTACCACTATTGATACTCAAATAAGTTGACATCAATGACAATACATTAACTGGTTCATGTCTATCATCACATCTGTAACTTGGTTGATCATCAAATAAATGAATCCAAATATACAATTAGTTGTAGTTCATCAATCTCTCCCTTTGGCATTGATGGCAACACAATATGAAATATGCAATATGAAAATGCCATAGAATACCAAACTTCAGTTCTACAACTATATGCAAAATGTTGTAGCTCTCCCTAGATTGTACATAGAATATGTTTAATCAATTTACAACATTAAAACTCACCATGTAGACTCTCCCTACAAATTTGATTATGTTCTGGAATCTTCTCTCTTTTTGTAGATAGATATGTCATTCCTCTCCCTTTCTCCTTTCTCCTTTTATCCCTAGCAGTGGATAGATATTTCATTGAATCATCTTTCCCTTTGACAACAATGCCAAAAAGGAAATATTCAGCTCTGTAGTAGCCAAAAATATCTCAGGTTTGCGGTTCAGATTAGGTACCTTGAATGTACTGATATGCAATGTTGGTCTAGTTCCCATTTTGCATCAACATGATTGATATTATAGTAGAGTGTAGGTTGATGCAACCTCCTAGTCAGCTTAGTGACTGATAGACAAGGGACAGACCCCTAGTTTATTCCTCAAGTACTCAAATGTATCCTTTGGTAAGGGTTTAGTGAATATGTCAGCTAATTGTTCTTTTGACTGCACATATTCCAGTGTCACTTGTTTTTCTTGTACTTGTTCTCTCAAGTAGTGATACTTTATAGATATATGTTTTGTTTTTGCATGCATCACCGAGATCTTAGAAATGTTAATTACACTAGTATTATCACAATAGATTATCACTGGGTCAGTGATCTCTTCATTCATACCTTTCAGAAGTTGTTTGATCCATGCAATGTTCGAACAATTTGCAGTAGCAACAACATATTCTGCTTCTGCAGTTGACTGAGATATGCATCCTTGCTTCTTACTGATCCAAGTAACTAATCTTTCTCCCACAAAGAATTCTCCTCCAGTAGTGCTCTTTCTATCATCAATGTTCCCAGCCCAGTCAGCATCTATGTAAACTTTCAGTTCAAACTTGCCATCTTTCTTGTACCACAATCCATAATCTTTAGTGTTCTTCAGATATCTAAAAATTCTCATTACAATAGTCATATGTGATTCTTTAGGATTAACATAGAATCTTGCTGCAATTCCAACTGCATGTGCAATACCTGGTCTTGTGTGTACAACATACATCAATTTTCTAATCATAGATATATACAATCTCTGATTTACCTTAGTTGTCTGATCTTCTTTTGTTAGTTTACATCCTGTAACCACAGGTGTACCGACTGGTTTTGAATCTTCCATAATGAATGTCTTCAGTACTTCCTTGATGTACTTTGATTGAGTAATGCATATGCCTTCATCTTGTTGTAAAATTTGCAAGCCAAGAAATTTTTTGATATCTCCAAACATTGACATTTTAAATTCTTTTTCTCATTTCATCAACGAATGATTTGCATAAGTTATCATTATCTCCAAATATAATATCATCAACAAAAAATTTAGCAATAAGAATCTTATCATCATTTCCTCCTTTTAAGTACAAATTGATGTTATCACTTGTTCTAACAAATCCAATACTGATAAGATAGGAGTGTAGTCTTTCATACCATGCTCTCAGTGCTTGTTTCAGTCCATATAAAGCTTTGTGCATCTTACATGCCATGTTTGTATGATTAGGATCAACAAAACCTTTAGGTTGGTCAATGTATACTTCTTCTTCTAGTATCCCATTCAGAAATGCAGATTTAACATCTACCTGATAAAATTTAAATCCTTTGTAAGTAGCATAAGCAAGCAATATTATAAATCCTTCAAGTCTATCAACGGGTGCAAAAGTTTCTCCATAGTCAATACCTTCTTCTTATGGATACCCTTTTCATACTAATCTCGCCTTATTTCGTGTAACATCTCCATTCTTATTCAACTTGTTTCTGAATGTCCATGTGGTGCCAATTACATTCTTATCATTTGGTCTCGGTACTAATGTCCATGTTTTGTTTTTCTGTATATGCTCAATATATTCATTCATTACATTAATCCATTCATCATTTGCAAGTGCATCTCTAATAGTTTTAGTCTCAAAGTCACAAATCAAACATGTGTTATCATTCTACTTACTTCGTGTCATCATGCCAGCTCTCTTATCTCCAATAATCTGATTCAGTGGATGATGTCTTCTTACGTATTTTGCAAGTACAAGTTTAGTTGTTTGTTCTTCATTGTGTTCTCTAGTTGGTGTTTGATTATGATCTCCTATTGTAACATCTTCCTGGCTCTTAGTTGGTGCATCCCGATGCTCGGTAACATTAACATGTTGCTTAGTAATGTTAGGCAGTTGCTCGGTCAAAGTGTTCAGTTCTTCATTGTAGACAAATCTACTATAGTCTTATGGTTCTCTGTTACTTTCAACATCATTCTTCTCAGCAAATTCATCAACTCTTACATTTTCACTTTCAATGATCTTGTTAGAAGACTTGTTCAAACATTTATAAGCTTTGCTCTTGGTAGAATATCCTACAAATATTCCTTCATCACCTTTTGAATCAAATTTCCCATTTCTATCATCTTTCAGAATATAGCATCAACTTCCAAATATTCTAAAATAACTCACATTAGGTGTGTAACCATACCATAATTCATAAGGTGTCTTGTTTGAATATTTCTTCAGTCGTACTTGGTTCAATGTGTATATAGCACTACTAACAACTTCCCTCCAGTGTACTTGTGTAATGCTCTTTTCAATCATCAACATTCTAGCACAATCCATAATAGATCTATTTCTCCTTTCAACAATCCCATTCTGTTGTAGTGTCCTCGGTGCAAAAACCTATCTCTTAATTACATGCTCATTACAAAAGTTAGTGAAATCATCAGAAATAAATTCTCCTCCTCTATATGATATTAAACATTTCAGTTCTTTACCACTTTCTTTTTCCACTTTAGCTTTGTACCATTTGAACATCTTAAATGCTTCAGATTTTTCTTTTAAGAACATGACAGTCATCATTCTAGAATAGTCATCAACAAA
>MU226102.1:1808123-1843714 GCA_018584345.1 Thuja plicata
TGACAATTCTTGCACATGACATGGTCAGGTTTAGATATGCTTGGTAAGCCTCTTACTTTCCTTTTCTTACTGATCTTAACCATGTTGTCAAAATTCACATGACATAACCTCTTATGCCACAACCACATTTCTTCATTTCTAGCCATCAAACAAGTAGTTTTAGCAGTGTCAAGATAGAATATATTACCTTTTGATTGTTCTCCAGTGCCGATCAACTTTCCTGTTTCATCATAGATCTTAGCTTTTATGTTCTCAAATGCAACTCGGTGACCTATATTATTTAACTATGAAACACTCAAAAGATTATAATTAAGTCCTTTCACCCAATATGCATTCTTACATTTGATCATATTGTTCAGCAATTAGTCCCTTTTCCTTTCACTGGACAAGGTGTATCTTTCCCGTTCTAATAGATCCACCATTATAATGCTCAATAAATTCAAAATTTTATTTATCTTTAATCATATCATGAGTACATTCACCATCAATAACCCAAATATCATTCTTGCTAAATTTGGAAATAAGTGTTGTTTCAACATAACTTTCATCTTCTTCTGAATATTCTTTCATAGCTACAAACATTGTCTCAATATATTCCTAAGTGTCAGTGTCGGTGTCTTCATCTTTATTTTCAACAAGGTAACATGCTTTCTTTCCTTTGTCTTTGTAATCTCGGTTACTCCTTCTGTCATACTGTCGGTTGCTTCTATAATCTCAATCATCCTTTCTGTCATTAGATCTTTCATTATTTCTTTCATCATTTTTCCTGTTAGGGCATCTGGCAGCAAAGTGTCCAATTTATTTATAATTAAAGCATACCAAAGGTAATTTACCTTTATATCTTCCTTTACCTTTATGCAATCTTCTACCCATTAATGCTTCAAGTTCATCAAGTTCTCTCTCTTCACTGTCACTGTCACTATCATTTCTTATCATGTGTTTGTTACCAGATTTACTAATTTTCAAAGATGACATAAATGCAGACTCAATAGTAGGAACAACATTGTTGTCAAAAATTTTCAGCTCAAATGAAATCAGTCTACCAACTAGACTATCAAGTATGATATTATTTCCAGGTGCTACTCTCATTTCATGTATTGTAGAGACTCTAATAGCATAAATAGGCCAATAAAGTTATGAGAATCTTACTTACAATAGTATCTTCATCAATAACTCCACCTGCTCCATGAATAACATTCACAACCTCCTTGATTCAGTTACTGTACTGTGAAATGTTTTATCCTTCTTTCATTCTCATGTCATCAAACTTTCCTCTGAGACTTTCAGCTTTATCTCTTTGCACATTTACATATCCTCCATGAACTAGTGTAAGTTGGTCCCACATCTGCTTGGCAATTGTACATGTCTTGACATCTTCAAATTCAACATCAGTTAGTGAAGAAGCAAGCTCTATCATCATAGTATTGTGTTCATGTCTTTCTCTCAACTGATCAACAATCAAAGATCCAATAGGTAAGGTGAACTCAGTGTCCAAGTATTGTGTTACATCATTTCCAATCCTTGACAGAAATAGTCTCATTCTTCTCTTCCATGTTGAGAAGTTGTCCTTGATCAGCTTAGGCACATCTTTCTTATACATCTTGTGATCTTTAGCTTAAGTCCTTGAAAACTTTCATTCTAAGTACTGTATGCTCTGATACCAATTTTTAGATAATTGAGAGGGGGGGTGAATCAGTTAGTCTATTTATCCTATAGTCCCAAATACTCTTAGATGTATATAAAAATAATTTCAAACATATAAATCAACTTGGCGAAATATCAACTGTAATCTAAACTTAATTTCAAACTTATCTACCGAGTAGCAGTAAATCAATATTGTGATTACCGATCAATGCATATAAAGTAATGTGTAAAGAAAAATAACATTCCAACACATCCATACACATTAACACATAGATTTTTAACGTGTAAACCCTGCTAAGGGAAAAACCACCTGGGACCGGTAACCCAAAATAATTCACTCTTCTAAAGTGAGCTCGGTTAAGAGCCAACCTTGTTAAAGGTTATAATGCACACTGTTAGGTGTGACCTGGTTAGAGGATTTATCACTAACAATTCTCCCTTGACCAATAATTCACTATGGGGTCAACAAGAAAACAACGAACATTCATTAAATGTCATAATAAAGATTGTTAAGTCCTACTCGGTTAAGATATTTTTTGGTAACAATGGTTAAGTTGATATAGTAATGATCTGACTCAAATACAACTCTATTTGCATATTTTCAGATCTATGCTAAGTACATAATACCTCTAATCAATAATCACTTCAGTCCCTCTGTTTCATCATACTCTATTCTACTCGGTAAATAATCTTTCTCTGTCACTCAGTGTTGTCTGCAGAATTGCTCGATTTTGTCTTCAACCAGTTTGATCAGACATGCATGAAGTTAATCTCTTCAGCAATATGTGTGCGCATCATGATTCATAATGAATCTCTTGTCTCTTATATAGACATTATAACTCATTTAATTTCCATCCTTAGATTTTGCCGCTTGATCTCCATTGTTGATTTTGCTGCTTAAACTTTCTCAACAGTTGTGCTAAAAACATGTTCCAATCTCCTTCGTCCGATCATATTGAATTTTCATAGCCGTTTGATCAACATAACAAACCTTATCAATTACCTCAAAATTATAATAAATGCCAGCTCATCATTTTAGTCGGCCTTCGGTTTATAGTACTCGGTCAATACCATGATGCGCCGGTGGTACCTTCCTCAATTAACACTATGCTCGGTATACACTGTGTTTGCTCGGTGTCTAATGTCTTGACTCGGTGTATACATAACTCTTCAATTACCGACCGCATAAACTTTTTTTATTCCAAATCTTCAATCCATAATAGATGTTTGTTACCACGATTGATACTAAAATAAGTTGACATCAATGACAATACATTAAATAATTAATGTCTATCATCACATCTGTAACTTGGTTGATCATCAACTAAATGACTCCAAACATACAATCAGTTGTAGTTCATCATAAGGTGTTGACACTAGAAAGATCAATCAGACAAGGATACCCCCTTGTCAATGTTCTCTTTAAAATAACCTCTTAAGCTATTCACTACCTATTGAGAAAATAGTGTCTAACCCCCGAGATTAGGGGTCTCTCACTTCCTGAGAAAAACAATTTGTCAAACATTCAATTTGGAGATGACACTTCCTTATTTGTTGATCTTGAATAAAGCAATGTGAATAATATGATTTAGAAATTAGATTTTTCTACATTGCTTCAGGTGCAAAGAATTCAATGCGAAATCCATCATGCTTGGTTGGGTTGAGACACCACCAATGTGGCTTAATAAGTATGGATTTTAATGGAATGCCCCCATAAACAATTTAGATGCTTGGGAATTCCCTTTGTAATTAGCCATAAACTAAAAGTTATGAGGTTATAGATTAAAACTAAGATCGATAAAAATCTTGATGGATGGAGTAAACAATTCTTATCCTTAGAGGACATGATCCAAATTTGTCAAAATATACTATATTATTATAACATTTACTATTCTTTTGTATGTATTTTTAATAATTACTAGGTTAACAAGATCCAAAAGAAAAATAGAAATTTCCTCTTGTCTAATGGAAAAGGGAAGATAAAGAGGTACTCTATCAAACGAGACTGATGTTGTTTGGATAAAGCCCAATGTGGTTTAGGCCTCAAGGACCTAAGAAACCATAGAATTTTTCTTGCAATTAAATAGGTCATTAAGGCTCTAAAAGGTGATGAAACTTGGAAAGTTCTTGTAAGGAACAACATTCAACTTGTTGTCTCTAAGCGAGCTAAAACTCAAAAGCTTCTACCATTTTGTGATCTTCTAACTAGAAAACACCTAATAAATCCTAAAGAACCCTATGTGTTTAGGATTCTTTGGAAAGGAAGAGAAAAAATCAATAACAAGGTTATTAATTATCATTACACTACAAAAATTAACAAATAAATTCTTGCATATAGGTCCATTTGGTGGAACTTGGAGCATAGGATAAACCCCTTACATTATTGCAAGTGTGTTCAACCAAAAGTTAGTTTCAAAAGGGGATAAAATGCTTTAATAACATTATTCATAATGAACAACTTAAGGATTGAGCCTCCTTGAGCTGTGAATATACTTTACCTTCATCAATTGGGGGACTTACTCAATTTCGAGAGAGGCTTGCAAGTGCTTTCATTTTCCTATTAACTCTATTCAAGATGGACGATGATTATTATAAGGATCTTAAATGGTATGATGGTACACTTCTTTCCACACTGAAATAAAAGATGGTTCATAGAACTTTATCTAATATTGTTTCCATCATTGAATGTGTTAACAAATGTTGGGATGTAAGTTTAGAAGATAAACAATGGAAAATAATTTATAGTTTAATGTGGTCTAACATGCACGAGCCTAAAAGGATTATTTCTAGTGGTTATTCATTTTGCAGAGATTATTATACATATTGAATTATTCTAATATTGAATTATGCTCCATGCACCTAGAGAACCTGAATATGTAAGACACGTTTTTTGAATATTTTATGCAAGGAAAATATGGAAAATGCTTTGTGCTCGACTTAATAATTGGGTGGATTAAGGGGATATTAATTTGAGGGAAGTGCTTAGTAGAATTGTGAATAAATTAGATAAGGAATACAATTTGTTTAGGTTTTGTTTTTCAACTAATATATTATGGAATATATGGAAAGGAAGACATGAGGACACTTATTGAGTCTATTAAAAGGCTCACATTTTTAAATGTTGTTGTACAAGTAACCTTAGCCTTGGAGATTTATCTAAAAGTAAATTGTTGAATCTTCTTAACATGGGTACAATGGAGGTTAAGAAAGTTGAAATCAAGCATGATTAAATATGACCATTCAATAAAATTGCAACCATTCACTTCTTGCAAGCTATCTTAAAATTTAGATGAAATACAATGATCAAATACTGGTAGAGATAATTAAGAAGGACCTTGGTTTGTAAACTAAGACTAGATTCCATATAAATCAGTGTGATGATTTTATATTAGAGATGGTGCATTCAAGCGATAGGGCATTTGAGATTAATCTACCACAAGACTGGAATGGATTAGATGATTACAACCTCAACAAAAAACTATTAAGACAACCATACAATAATTTATAAGTTGACATTCTTGGATATAAGCTCTGTTTATATATTTGGATAGCTATAGTATGAATATTTATGAGCAATATTTTGTATACCTATATTTTAGACAATGGGAAAAATAAACACATGTTGATCAAATGACAATAACTAATATTTAAATTAAATACAAAAAATAAATATAAACTAAATGCATACATATTTTACCAACCAAAATTACTCACAATTAAAATTTTCAAATAGATGACTTGTCAACGGGCCCTTGGTCTATTAGTGAAGTTGAACGATTCCAAATGAGCCCACCATAGATCAAGTCTTATTGAGTGCAAGGCTCTGACATCATAAGGGATGAGGTCAGGATTGTGCCTCAGACGGATTTGGCAGAATGGATTCCCCCAGTCCTTGGCTCTTAGTCGAAGAGGTTTCAGATTATAGGCTTGTGCTCCCATATCAGGTAGCAAAAATACTTCACGGTGGCCCTCACTGGCCTGGGTTGCACGCAATATTTGTGCCTTTGCTGATAATCCATTCTTGCAAGTCTAAACACCCATAAAAAAAAATAGATGACTTCTTCCCCCCTCAATAATACCAAACCTCCATCTTTTCTCCTATTCAAACTTAAAATAATTGCACGAGTACTTGTTTTTGTAGTATGAAAATAATAGGATTTTGTTACTAGTCAATAGACAAACTACGCCATACTGATTCAAGATCAAAATAGATTATAACTTAAGATACCCCATTCTTGCAACCCATATGTATCACATTTTTACTAGGTCAGTGAGTATTATAATTGTTTTTTTATTACGAAACAAACATGTTTTGAAGGGACCCGAAACCTTTTTTTACAAAAAGAAGACCCTAAAGATGAAAGATAATATAAAAACCCTTACAATAGAAGATTGCCATAAAGAGAAGAGACAAAATACTGACAACACCCAGATAGAAAAAACCTAGCAAAAAGCCAACAAAAGACACAGAACAAAGAACAAACCAATAAACCTTAGGAATTGTATAATTGTTAGGATTGACATTGGCTCCAAGTTTATTTCGTGCCAAATACAACTCTGACTAGTAAGTTGAAGTTGAGTTGGTTCCTTGGAATAAATATTTGTTAAATATTGATGAACAAATTGTAAGTAATTTTCAAGAGGAGAGCAATGTAATTTTTTTAGATCTTTATAATAGTTACAAAAATTAAACAAAAACAAATATCAATATCGTGCATACGACAACATAGTAATTTACATAGAAAAAAATCTTTTAGGAAAAAAACCTCACTCTAAAAACTACCCAACATATTATTCTAAAATCAATAATATTACAATATACTTGCAAACAAAGCTTCTCATAGGAGTATTTTCATTCGAATATCGAGAGGTAACTCAACAACTATACAAACCTTACATACAACCTCCATTTCATTATCCTGATATATACGAGACTCAATGCATGGAATTGTCAGAATGACATTACAAAACCATGAGCTAAAACCATCCAAGAAGTGGTTCTCAACTCATCTCCAATGCAAGATTCCCTATGATGTGTTAGAACACACACCAACATGTGTAACTCCCCCTTACAACTCATTTATGTGCCCAATCATTTTTGCATCTCCTATTTTTGGAGATCTAGCTTTCAAATGCCATAACTTTTGATCTGAGATTCTAATTGATGAATTGTTTGAAATTTCAGAAAGCTTGTGAAGTGCTATATTAAGTTGCAACCTACTACATTGGTTACAACCATTTTTGGGTCCAAAAAATGCTTATATGACCTTCAAAATGGACTTTAAAACTTAAAAAAATGAAAACTTTAATATATTCAAATCTATACATGATCTTGCAATAAAAATTTATGAGTGTGCTTATTTAGCCAATCTATTTGACAGAAATTTCAGATGAATTCGTGCTCAAATGTAAACCTACTATTAATAGTAACCTTATGCAATTGCAAAGTTGAGAGACCATTTTCTTAACAAGTGATTTGTTAGTAAAGAGTCTTTGTAGATTGATTGGTGATTTTGAGTTTGATATTAAGGTCCTGGTAGTGTAATTGGAGTTGGGTTTGTTTGTTATAGTAAATATTTGTTGAATATTGATACCAAATAATTTGTTCATAGAAGGACTTTGTAAATTTATTAGTTGATTTATAAATGTTTAAAAATAAAGTTGATAGTAGTTAGTCAAAGAGAAACAAATATTGAACATGGTTGAAAGTATAGTTTATAACAAATGAGTACCATAATCGTTGTTATAATACCTAATTTCAATTGACTAAGAACAACAAAATTTTCAAAATTCTAATATTTGAATCTTACATCATATTAAATCAAATACTCTCCAACTCTATGTAGAGTTGTTAGCGATGTTGTAGCATTCTCCTAGACCCAAGGTAAATTCTTTAGAAGTTGGAAGTGGAAAGAACACCATTTCATTCATTTATGACTTTTCAACAATTAAGAGATCATTTATTGTTAACATACAAATTTGTCTTCGTAGATATAGATTCAATCACTTACTTTATAAATGCAAGATCTATCTAGAAACATAGAAATGCCACTATTAATTCGATTATTCCCATTACTTTTTCAAAAATATAATTATACAATCCATTTTTCAAAATTTTATTTTCTTAATCTTTAAAAATTTAAATATTTTATCTGCTCAAAATATAAATAATCACTAATTTAAAAACTCATATCTAAATCAAATAATAATATAAACATTCATACATTTATACCAACCAAAATTACACACAAATAAGTTTAAAAATTGATGATCTTCTTCCCCCCTTTCATAAAGCCAAACTCCCATCCTTTCCTCTATTCAAAATTATTAAATAAATAATAAATATCTCTAATTATAAAAAAAGCCCTTATAATCCCCTCACACCACCTTAAGTTTCCATTCTTCAAATTTTTTATATTTCATAACACACATCGGCTCACATTGAAAACAATACAAAATCGTATATTTCTACTCCATACATCTCCAACCGTATATACACTCTTTTCATTGGCAAAAACACAAGCCCATCCTCCGTATTCGTCTACTAACGCCACCGTATAATACAAATCCGTAGCTTCTGATGACAATGGTGGCATCGAGGTCTGCACGGGTTACAGCATTTTGAGAAATTTGAGGGTTTTGCTTATACAAAACCCTCATTCTTCGCTACCGTTGTCCATCCCTTTTCAGCTTTCTCTCATTTCTTCACTAATTAGTCGACTCAAACTCGCGCGACAATTTTTTCTGTTCGTTTTGAGCCGCGAATAGTTAAATTTGGCGGAGTATTCGTTATAAAACACTAATTTCGAAGGCTTTTACCTTTTTCTACTTACCTGGAGCTGTAATTCGAGCTTTTGGTGCCTCTGCGAGGCCGCTGCAATCATGACGACGTATCGTTCTCGAGGTATTGGAACTTTTTTGAGTTAATTTTTTCAAATTTTCAAATTTGGTTGATTCCGCGCTTTCAGCGTGTTAAATATGCGTTGTAAGTGCTTTCGCAAGTTGTATGATTCGCAATGTCGTAGCTGTAAAATTTTCTCGTGCTTTTGAAGCCCTAAATATTTTCAATTGAAGAAAAAAATGATTTGTTTATGTGATTTAAGCTTCGAAATGCTAACTACGAGTGCTCTCGCAAGTTTCAGAATTCGTGTTTGAACGTTTTAAATATGATTGTTTTGTCGTGCTTGTTAATGTCTATGGAAGCCCTAGTTTTTATTTTATTTTATTTTAATTTTTTTTCTAAGTTTTAAAAATTGATTTGATTCTTTGCGTTAAGCTTTGAGATATTAAGTAAGGCTGCTTTCGCGAGCTCTACAATTCGTATTCTAAAGTTGTTGTTGGGAGATTTTGCAGAGTTTAGGAAGCCCTAGAAATAAACATCTTTTATACGTAAAAAAATTGAATACGTCGTTTAGATTTTTTATTGCTGAATGACAAAGTTTTACGTGTGTGTTTTTAAGCTAGGGCTTGAGAGTGTTTATATTTTGTATTATTCTAGTATCGTTTTTAAAGTTTTGCAGAGTTTGTGAATGTTGTCAACCTGTGGTTAGCTAAAAGACTACATTACATGTTCCCGACTTAATAAAATTTTCCATTGCTGGAATTTGTGAACGTCCAGTTTAGACCCTGCTGTGAAGTACGTGAGATGCAATTTTAGTTGCTTTTCTCGTAGGCATGCAGTAGAATGCAATGCTGTTACTGTTTTCTCAAGCTGCAAATTGAACGTGAGTAGTCTATGTAATGGAAGCTATTTTAGTCACCTTTGTGTAGGTATATTGTAGAATGTGATATTTTATGGCCTTTTGAGGCAGAAAATTGTTTGTGGGGCATGACATCTGTAATTTAGAAATTTCGAACAAAGGGAGTATCTTGTGTCTCGAGTAGATTACATGTTAAGTATAGTCTTAGGTTTGAGTATTTATGTTGTGATCCAATGTTTTTTAAAAATACAAACATTGTTTTGTGTTGATTTTGAAGTTAGAATAACTATAGTCCAGTGTTTTATCGAATGGTTTTAAGGCCATCACCTATCTGATGTTGATGTTGAATGTGAAAACCATTGGAATTAAGTGACCACTGAATGCTTCCAATGCCATCTTGTCTCAATGTTGATTGTTAAAATTGTTGGAATCCAATGTGTACTAGAAGCTTGTAAGATCATATAATGTTAACTTGATTGTTAAAACTTTAAACTATTTGATTTTAGTGTTGACTGGAAATTTTGAGCACCATATTTCTTGCATGTTAGATATTAAAGTTACTACAATGCAGTGTTTACTGAAATCTTCAAAGGCCATCTTGAGTCAGTGTTGAATGCTAAAGTGTTGCAATACAGTGTTTTCTAAAAGCTTCTAAGTCCATCTTGTGTTGACACTGGATGTTAAAAATGTTGGAATGCAGTGTTATCTGAATACTTTAAAAGCTATCTCATGTCAATGATGAATGTTAGAACTTAAAACCGTTGTATTGCAGTGTTTACTTTCAGTTGTTCTATGTTAATATCATGGATTCCAGTGTTTGCTGAAAGTTTCTATAGCCATTTTTTGTTGATGTTGAATGTTAAAATTGGTGGGATGTATTTTCTTAAAGTTTCATTGTCATCTTCTGGTGTTGTTGAATGTTAAATTCTTGGAATCCATTGCTTAGTAAAATCTTCAAAAGCTATTGTATATCCATGTTGAATACAAGAAATTAAAATTGTTGGAATCCGGTGTCTATTGAAAATATTTTGTCCATCTTTTGTGACATTGAATAATAAATTTTCTTGGAATACAATGCTTTCTGAAAACTTTCAAAGTAATCCTTTGTCTCAAGTCTGAGTATTGTTGCTGTAATCCAGTGCTCCCTGAAATCTCTCAAGGCTATCCCGTGTTGATATTGGATGTTAATATCATAAATCATATTTGATTGATTGCAGATCATGAGGCTGAATGAAAGATGTCATATTGACCTGTTTACTAATGCATCCTTGATTGATAGAGCGGTGGACTTTAATTTTTATGCTTTTAGCATTCTATGGGCATAGATAGATAGGGGATTTGATGCAGTGCTGCTGCAATTTTCAGCTACAAGCTCTGTCTCAATGAACTTTTGTGCTCAAATGTATTATTTTGGCATAGCATATTGATAGGGAGAAGCTTGGTTCTTGTTTTGGCATTTTCTGTATGACAAGATAGTTATTGCTAAAAAAATTACATAATAAAACTTCAATTGATAATGGTACCTGTAAGAGTAATCTCGCTTAACATTAAATTTTTCATCATGCAGGTTCTTTTATCAAGTATCAACTCATGCTTTCCATGGTTGGACAGTTGGTATGAATTTCTAAATAAATTTTGTGTGATTAACAAGTTAGGAGCCTGATTTAATAGATGGTGTACTGTTGAAGAGGAAATCATCTGGCGAGAATTGGGTATTGGGAAATGAGCGGACATGAGTAGGGCATCAATTAGGCCTCGTCCAGTTGACATTTTCAGGAAACTTCCTATATTAAAATCAGTTAAGGACCTTGAAGATGATGAGAGCGCTGGAACTCGAGCTTCTCAACTTGTCCGCCTTACATTGGAGAATGAAAATGATGTGGTAAGTGCTTTCTGAGATTGTTATTAATAGCCGAACTTGCTTCATATATCCCTTTCAGTTGCACGAATGCCTGAATTGCGTTTTTCTTTACAATGATATTATTTTTTATTATGTTCTCATTAAGGCTATATTAAGCTTTGACTTAATTTCAAAGTACTCTGCTAGGACCTGTTTGTCATGCAGCTCACATTTCTATATAGGTTACACATGGGAAATGTATCCCCTCATATCTGAATTGCTGGGAATTACCCTGTGAGGGCTGGAAAATGTTTGCCTCTATCTATGAATGTTCATGGGATGATCAGGGCATAACATGGGGATGCTCTAACTGTTGAGGGATACACCCAGATTTTATAGTCCAAGGGGTTTTATCCAAACTTCTATTGGGTGTCTGCCTCAAGATACACAAAAAGTGTAGAAATTTTTGCCAAGGAACACGTCCAGTTTTTCTAATCCAAGGGGTTTTGTCCAAGCTTCTGCTAGGATGTCTGTTTCAAAATACAAAAAAGTGTAGAAAATTAATTCTTTTACCTCTTAGTTCCTAATGACCTCTTCCCTGCTGTCCTTGCATGCAAACAATGAAACATCCACTCTCCAACCCAACAAAATTATGTTAAACTAGATAATCACGAGTTGTGTGTTGCATTGTGTGACGTGTCATTTAAATTCTATTTTATTGTGAATCCGTGAGTCATAATTGCAATTAAAAAGCACATATTCTTCCTATGAGTATTTTTAGTATTCTGGAATGCACTTTGAACCCTCTCTCCTGAAATTGATGGGGTACTGTCAAGCTTGTTCAAGTGCAACCTGTCCTTAAAACATGATTTGACATAATCTTTCTTTTCAGTTTTTGGAATGTGTTGATTGCAACATTGAGTCTGATCATGATGGTCTCTAAGGTTTCTTTTGCTCCAATTGAAGCTTAAGTGGAGAATAGAGTAATCATCATCGAGACTTGTGGATTTCCTTACCTCCAAAGAAAACAAATAAATATAGTACAAGATTTAATATAAAGATCCTGATGATGGATCATGGAGTGATCGGAAAGGTTGACTCAAATTTTTTTAACACAATTTAATCCAGAAATATCTCTCTATTAAGATCTTATCAGTAGATGTTGTGGTTATTCACTCCTTTTTTTTCCCTTTTTCATTGTCGCAATTGCCATAGAACAGTAATATTTCTTTTTTTCTCTCCCTTTTAAATTCTTCTTGCGAGCCGATTCATAAAGATACAAAATGGTTTAAGATCCGGGGTACCATAGAATGAACTTCAGTATACCTATTAAGCTTTGGCAGTACTGCTTTTCACTATTTTTTGAAAACCCCTCTTTTCAAGTTATGCTTAACAAATGCATTGTACACGGATGATGAATTCCCTCTGATTTTAGTCTCTTTTAGTTTTGTATGCATAGAATATTACTGTTTTCTGTTGGTTTATCATTAAAAGATGTGACTAAATCTTGTTACCTGTCCTTTTTTGGTCTTCTTACATATTGTCAGAAGAAGACTGTGAGTCTAGTATAACTTTTTGAATTGAATTGCACAGGTGCATGCAATTCCTGTCAGGAAAAATTCTGATGAGATACCTACGCCACAGTTTGTTGTTGTGGACTCATATGAAAGAGATTATGAACGCACATTTCTGCAGCCTACAACTTATTTGCGTGGAGGGGGAAGTAGGTTCCATATTTTTTCTTTATTCCACTTGAAGAGCAAATTACATATTTTCTTTTAATGATTAGCTTATTTTGAAATTATTCTTCTAGAAAATTGAAACAGTTAAATAATGTTTTTTAAACTTTCAGACAGGGCAGAAAATTCAGACATTGTTGAATATGATTTGGATGATGAAGATGATGACTGGATGCAAGAATTTAACAAAGAGAAGAAAATGCTCTCACCTGATAAGTATGCAATCAATACAGTTCTAATGTTAATTTGTTTTCAGTAACTTTGTATCTTTATGTATTAATGTATGAGATATAATTATTCAATGGCCAGGGATTAGAGTAATTTCCTGGCAAGGACAATACAATTTTGATTCTGTCCTCTCTTTTGTGTACCATTTCATAAAACTCATGTTTGAATATGATGAATATGTTCACATATCTTATAAGCTATATAAGTTACCATACTAGGCTTGATTGGTAACCTAGAATTTCTAGTGTGATTTTCTAGGAGTGAACTATTACATATTTTCATTGATTGTTAACACTGATATGAATTGTGTCACTAAACATATGATGGAACTCCTCACTTTTGTGATACGAGGGGGTTGGAGCATATTCTATATGGAATGAATTCATTTGAAATGATACATGTATGTTGGATAGATTGCTAGACTCATTGGTGGATTGTACACTGTAGTGGTCTTCTTGCTTGCATTTGAGGGAGCATGGCCAATAGATGCCGATCTAGGTTGATATGTTGCTAAGAACTCTATTAGAAGTTAATGAGGGAAGAATTAAAGTTACATTGAGGCAAAACCATACTGTATGTCATATGGACGCATGCTTATTCAAGATTATCAAATCTAAGCATTCTACCTTAAAGAGATGAGTTTTAAAACACTAAAGGCCTGTGCATCATGTTTCGTTAACGAGCTCTCTGTGATTTTGACCATGGATAGAAAACTTGCAAGTACTTGTTGAGATAACTAGTACTTGTGGATTTTTCGATTGAGTGAGTACTCTCAAGTTTATCTTGGGAGTCTCTGTAGATGAGTTGCAAAAGAAAAATTGCTGGATTTAAGATGAAAAGTCATCGGGTTCCACACAATTTTGAGATGAAAGATCATGACGCAGGATTGAAACTTGGCAACATGGGTTTAAACTTTAAACATGTTGGTGGAAGTTTAAATGCAGGTTAAAACGAGCTGGGACAGGTTAAACGCATGTTAAAATGTGTATTTCACAAGTATTTTTCTATAAAAGCTTTAAACTTTGCATTTGCCCCTCCAATAAATTTTGGTCCAAGTGTATGAACTATGATTTTGACAACCTGAAATGGGAACTCTTGACTTTTATTGAAAGTATTGTAATGTGTAATGTGTAATGTTTGAATAAGAACGAACATGATTGAAGAATGGATTGATTAAATTGGTTGTTAGTTTGCATCCTTGGCTCAAATATTTTATGTCATGATTAGGTCATTTTTCTTCTTCCGTGGACATGATCACCTTTACAAAATTGCTGGTCTGGTACTTAGACATGGATTTCCTAATTTCTGCTTCTGATATATCAATATGCCTAAGTTGCAAAATTGGGTAGGGGTATGCGGATATGTTATGCCAGAACGACAGAAACTTTTCAGACGACTGGGTGCATTTGATACATCTGTACAAAAAATTATAAAAACCAAAACCCTATACATTAAAAATTATATATATATATATATATATATATAAATATAGATATTTAAATATTTGATAGTTTAATTATTAAACTATTTTAAATTATAGATTTTCAAAACTATGATTTCATATACAAATTGTGTTTAATAAATAATAAATATGAATTGTACTTTATATTGTGATGAACCTGTGAACTTGAGGCCACTTGGCGTGGACAGCAGTGCTGGCTGCCAACTGCGCAGATTTTGTCTTCTTGCAGAAAGATCAGAGAAAAATCAGATTGCTGCCAACTGTGCAAGTTTTGTCTTCTTGCAGAAAATCAGACATTGTTTTGTTTTGTATCTTCTACCAACTTCTAGAAAGGTGCCAAATCAGATTGTTTACTTGCCTTGCATTGCAAGTTACTGCCGCGCCAAGTAGGTATATATAGAAGACTTTGCTATGTTTTTTGTTATGCTGAATATTTTGGTTTGCCTTTGTGCACGATTTGGGTCTTGGGATGGAACTCCCAAGAGATCACCTCTGCTGCTGTATGTTGTTCGAAAATAACCCTCAAGAGTTATTCTCTGCTGTGTTTTACTGCTCGAACTCTTTATTGAGTTCTGTGTAATCTGAAAGCTTAAATTACTATTGTGAAGAAATTCTATATCAGTTTCAATAACAAATATATTCCTGAATTTGCAGTTACTAGGTAAAACTTGTTATTTGATGCTTCGAATCTGCATAAGCATTATTGACTATTTCTTTTCCTGAATCAATATTGTGTAATCAGTCTTTTTTTAGGTTTAAATAGTCCAGAAAAACAAAGTTTAGATCATATAGACCTTAAGGTGTTTACATATATATTAGTAACAGTTAATAATACAATATTAATAATTAATTAGTACACTACCTAAATATAGTTACATTCACAATATTTATAAATATTGTTGAACTTTCTGAACATTAATTCATTTCAATAGTTGGTGACTCACCTGCGTCATATAAATATTGTTTAACTTTCTGAACATTAATTCATTTCAATAGTTGGTGACTCACCTGCGTCAAACACGATGAGATGGAGGCATGAAACCATTTGTGTAGTTCGAGTGGCCGTTGTTCTAGCTTCCGATGAATTCCTGTGAAGGGATTGGATCTTCAATTGGGACAACAACAGCATGCTCTGCAGTGTGATCTGGAGCTCAAATTGCTTCCCAAATCATTTGCACACAGCACAAAGACTGAGATCGAGAAAACCCATCGGTAGAGGGAATTGGAAAAAGATCTGTACGCAAAACTAAGCGACATTGATTCTCATCTATCTGGGGTTATCGAACAAGTAAAAAAAGGCAGTTTATTCCGAACCCTACACGATTCTATGCCAATTACAATTCCGCTTCCAGGATATTTCATACCTGGAATCAACCTAGTTTTTCAATGATTTGGCAACTTAGCTACATGCGTATAAAGATGGTACTATTTCCTTGTAAAGGGGTATCCATGTGTATAAAGATGGTACTTTTTCTTTGTAAAGCAGTTGAAGCCTAAAGTATCTTATTAAGTACAATGGAATTCCTGAAATGTCTCAACTGATAATGGAACTCTGCTTTTACATCTTGAAGTTTGACCAGATTAAGACTATCACATGAAACACTAAAAAATTGATGGAATATGTCATCTGGCTGTATGTCATGAACTCCTTTTGAAGCAAATGACATGAAAAAGAACTTAAGTTTTCAATATTGATATAATACTCATACAGATTGAAATATCACTACACAGGAAAAACCTTTAATTTAAAATATAACATGATATTGTATGAAATGGTTCCAAACAGCTGGAATTTGGTTGAATTATTTTGAGTCCAAAATTTTACTGTAAAAGACCCAAGTATTAGGTCAAATATTCAAAATGAGACCTAGGTATCATTTCTGCTAACTTGATTCTATTGAATAACTGTTTTGACGCTAGATGGCTAGTTCCAGGTCAATTACTTGTAAATTTGGAGCACCATGACATTTTCATAATGAACATGCTATTTCCATGGTGGGAGTGAACTGATGGCTCCTTACACCTCAGAGTAATCATTGGTTGCCTTAAGTACTTTGTACTGCGAATATCTTAAATGTTCTGAATGCTTCATTCTGGTATATGAACTGTGGTCTCGTAGACTAAGTATCAATTTTGTGATTTCCTGTGTTATTATAACAATCAAGGACTTCTGCTTTTGATGTAGGTTTGAGAGCATGCTTTACAAGCTTGAAATTTTGGATCACAAGGCTCGTGAACGAGCAGTAGGTTCAGGAGCAACATTTGGTCAAACAATACCTGTTCTTCTTCAGCATGACACAGCAGTTGAGGTGAATGGGTGAATTAGTATAGCATGCCATATGTTCTTGATTGAATATAAAGAAATCCATGTTCCTTTTTAAAACTTCTTTTAGCATTGAAATGACAGTTGATTTTTGTAGATGTATTTCTTATTACTTTTAATAAGTGGTTTATAATTAATATCTGGAAATTACCTCAACCATTAGTTGTGATGTCTAAAGATTGTTATCAATATGATTCCTTCTCGTTAATTTTTTTTTTCTAGAAATTTATTCTATCTTGTAATGGGAGTTGATTTTCCACTATTGGTCTTTTTAAGCAGAAATTTCTTTTTTATTGAATATTTCTATAATATTTCCCTTTTCACACAGTTTTGTATAGCAGAGATAAAATCTTTTAAAATTGTTTCTGCTTCTTCCATTAAATATCATAAATTCTGATCTCCATTCTTTCTTGGGCCCTGAGAAGGTCTGCTCTGTCATGTTGATCCATAACTGGCTATTCCACAAATAAACATAGTTCAAGTAGCCTATCTTTTTTCTATAGAAACCAAGAATCTTCTTATGGTTCCAATTATTTTAACTTACCTTTTGCAGAAAACAACTAAAAAATTGTATCAAATAGAATGTACAATTCTGATCTCCCTGTGCATAAGAAAACATACACTGAATGTATTGCACAGAACTCCAAGATAACATGCATCTACATAGAAAACGTGTATTTTATGTGGAGAAACCAGTATTTCTCTGGGCTTTGGGGATTGCAGTTTTTTTGGTCTGGATTTTGCCATTTGGGGCTGACAGTTGATTGACTCTTAAAATAGATATATTTTGAAAAAATAATATAAAAATCTTTATTACACTAAGTTTTCAGAGCAGGGACAGCAAGAAATGGCAGGGTGTGTTTCCAGGACAGTCGGGGATACAAGGACTGTTTAAAGGAGCATCATTTAAAATTATAGGATTTAATTTATATATATATAAGCATTCATCATATGCGTTATAGAATTCTAATATGGAACATTAGAGTGGAACTGATAATTCACTTAAGTTGACATACAAATTAACAAACATTGAATTTGAGTGTTTCTAGATTTTAATTGTGTGATCATTTTTACCATCAACATTTTGAATCACAATCTATCATCAAGATGTAGAGCAAGAAAGTGGTAAAATAGCAGACTACACCCAGCTAAATAAAGAAAGGGATAGAGGAGGGTATGAGAAACAACAGAGTAAAGATAGATAAAAAGAAATTGAGAAAAGACAAAACCATAGACCTGTAATACCATACTCAGAGTAAGAAGTAAATGAAAATAAATTAATAAAGGAATATGGAAACAAATGTAAACATGCTAACCAGATATATGAATATTGGAATAAATATGAGTAAAAAAATATGAGGGAAAGACTGTGTATGAGAAACTATGAAATTAAGAAACAAACAAGTATCAATATAAGAAAAATAAAGTATACATATGGAAATAAATGTAAACATGCTAACCAGATATATGAATATTGGAATAAATATGAGTAAAATAATATGAAGGAAAGACTGTGTACGAGAAACTATGAAATTAAGAAACAAACAAGTATGGATATAAGAAAAATAAAGTATACATATAAGTATGAATGAAGAAACAAGGTGGATATGAAAATATGAATTTCTAACAAACTACAAAATGTATTAAACTGTCAAAAAGAAAAAAAGTCAGGATGAGTAAGAGAAAAAAATTGTAAGGACTTATATGTATATGAGAGAAAACATAAGTGCATAATTATGAGCAAAGTGCAGCATTATTTATATGTGCTTTTTATAATGTTTTGGTATAAAAAAATGAAAATTAAGTTGAAAGATAAAATGTCAAAATGATGAATATATGTATGTATGTATGTATGTATGCATGCATGTATTTATATGTATGTACATATATACATATATACATATATACAAGAGAATGCAAGGATGCATGTGTGAAATAATATGGAGAATGGACAAGGCAAGGAATGACATGGAAGAAAAGAGAGATGCTAGGGGAAATCAATGGGGACAACTAACTATTTGGGGAGAATGGGGCGAAACCAAAAAATGAATGGCTAAGAACAAGAATTACAAACCATGAACAATGAGATCTAACAAGAAAGAGAGAGGATAGCTAGGGCTAGGACCTAAGGGAAAAAAAAAAGAAAAATGTAAGGAAATTGACTATGTAAGTACAAGAATGGAGGAGAAGATAGATCAAGGCAAGGGGGGAGTGATTTATAAGGCAAGACAACAAGGGTTGACAAGAAAAAGTAAGGCTCCATCCAATGTCATGATTGAGGTTGGAAGGTGTTTATTGATTTCTATGGCCTCTTTAATTTTTCTCTTGAAGAAGTTGTCTTCTTTGACCAAGATTTGCAGGTCTTCCAAGTAGATATGGTACTTGGTGAAGGAATATTCTACAAGGATAGATATAAGGACATGTTCATGTCTAATGTCAGCACTATGTTCTTTGAGTCTAGTGCTAAAAGAATGATTACTCTCACCAATGTAGGTTGAGCCATATGAATAGACAATCTTGAGGCTCTAGAACTTTGATGGAGGTTTATAGGGTCTCTGGGAGAGGGGACATGGTTTCTCAAATTTGAATAGGATTTGAAGGTGAAATTGAGGTTCTTTTTATGCAAAATCTTAGAGCTTTTGCTACAAAGGCTTTTGATGCAAGGGATCGAGGCAACATGAAGGTCCAATGGAACATTGGTCTTGGGTTTGGAGTTGAGATGAGACTTGGCTTGCTTGGAAGCTCTTATGATGAGTTTTCTCGTGTAGCCTTGCAACTTGATGACTTGAAAAAGGTGAGCAGTCTCTTGGTCTTTGCTTTTCTAATTGCAAATATGAAAGGTCCTAATGGCTAGAATTTTAAGGATGCTTTCTTTTTGGGTAGGGCGCTAATGAAAGGAAGAGTAAAGATGTAGGTTGGTATGGGTGGCTTTATGGTAGACTTTAAGGGTTGAGGAGCCGTTAGATTTTTTGATGAGCAAAATATCAAGGAAAGGTAGATAGTTATCTAATTCAATCTCCAATAAAAGAGACACACTTAGCTATGTTGTTAAGGTGCATGTGGAATTCTTGTAGCCTCGACCATAAGGCCACCACATGTTGGTATCATGTGTTGATGTTTTACAACTATGTGAGTGTAGCGTCAGGAGTCTACTTTTCTCTTGCTGAAGACGGAAACATTTCATCTTCTGATGCCGATTCATGTTCCATGGTCATCACATGAGTTTGAGATTCCTTGTGGTGATTGACTAATCGTTTTCTCTCCCAGGCGATAGTATTGTCTTTCTCATAGTTGTCCATCTATTTGTTTCAAGGAGACAATGGAGAGTCATGTGCCGTTTATATAAATTCTTTATGAGATCACCGAGAGTATCTATTGTGCATAGCGTCCATTGCTATGATAGTATATTTGTTTCAGGTACAATGTTATTGTGAAGAGATTACTGTGTATTGATTATTAAGAGTGTGAAAACTTAGAGGAGGATTCATTTTAGTTTCAGCTTGAGAAGCATTGTAATATTCAGACTCTGATATTATTCAATAAAAGTGAGATCTTTGTTGCTGGGTTTTTCTCATTCGAGGATGGTTTTCCTAGGGTAATCTTGGTGTCTTTGTATTCATTTTTATGATTTGATGTTTTTCTATATCACTAGTTCAAAATTTAACATGGTATCAAAGCAATGATAATTTCGGTACCTGTGAAACTTTATCTTTGGGCTTGTTTGTCTATGGTAGCGGTTCCTCTCATTGTCTCAATCGAAAGAATGCAAGGAGTCAGAGCAGTTACGAAGAGGAAAGGAGAATAATAGTAAAGAGAATAATTTCAGAGAGGGGGAAGAGAATTTTAAGAATACAGCAAGAATATTGCAGAATAGCAACTCGTTATTGCCTCTAGTGAACGAGAACTTACCAGTAGGACGTTACCTTCAGAGTTGAGAGAGATTCTCAAGGTAACTTATGCACTTTCACAAAAAGATCCATGGATGTAATGCAAGCTGAATGTCATTTTTAAAAATGTGTTTTTGTGTGAGCTGGGTTGTCGTAAGTCATTATCAGTGAGACGACCAAAGAGAATTTGGAGAGTTTTTTTCTGGACGGATTCAACAGATGGTGGGCGCTGCTTGGATTAATTGATGAGCATCATAGTAATTGGTCATCAAGGGTGATTGGTAGGAGAATATCAAATGGTGATAATCGAAAGTTTCCTGATATTTTTTCTGTGATAGGGTGTCTCAATTTCCCTCAAGGAAGATATGGTAACACAGTCTTGCCGAGTAGACCATATTGTGGGAGTTTGAAGAAAGACATTTGGGCTTCTTTAATCGCATATCCAATTTTTAGAGTACTTTTGTTTGACTTGGTGAAAATCTGGAACGGTGCAAAGATCAGGAAAGAACAATTGGTGGAATGTGAGGAAGATTCAACAATAAAGAGATAAGTATTTTATGTTTATTATACCTTTGAATAATAATCATGAAAAATTAATGCAATAATATTGGGAATAGTGGATTTTGTATGCTTCTAGCATTAGTCTGTATATTTCTATTCGGGACCTAGTTTTATGAACTATTACTAATCTCTCTAAAATTCTTACATGACGAATCGGGAAACAAAAGGATGATGAGAGATTTCATAAGAAATTCAAGGAAGTAAGAGCTTGGTGCATCTTGTAAGAAAGTCATGCAGGCTGTAGAAACATGGGGACATTGCTTGTAGCCATGGGACTGAATTGGTGGCACATAACTTCATTAACTTCATTAAAGAGGAAGAACCTATACAGATTGTCATTGCGATCAGTTTCTTCAAAGAGGAAGAAATGACATTCAGAGGGAGTTAAATTCCGAGAATTCAAGGCATGAATTGAGAGCATCAAGGTTCTAAGATCAGTCAATAGAGGGGAGTTCACTTCCAGGCATGGGTCAAGAGGGAGTTTTGTGAAGAAGTGAAGATGTTGGTTAAACATTGGAGCCATCTGTAATCTATTATGATAATCAAGCTGTGAGAAGCTCTTTGTCATTCCAGTGTGAGAATGCTGCCCTTGCTGAGAGGGAGTCTTTGCTAAGAGGGAGTCTCAGCATTAGTTGCTCTTTAATGCACATTTCTCTGAGACGAAGAAATATGAGGTGAAAGCCCTTGTTAAGCATATTTATTCAAGACATAAATATGAGGTGAAAGCCCTTGTAATGCATATTTGTCTGAGACAGAGAAATGTGAGGTGAAAGCCCTTGTAATGCATATTTGTTTGAGACAGAGAAATATGAGGTGAAAGCCCTTGTAATGCATATTTGTTTGAGATGGAGAAATATGAGATGAAAGCCCTTGTTTGCCTCTGAGAATGTCCTGTTGAGAGACTCCATGACAACATCATGTTGAGTGACTCCGTGATGAGCATTTGTGCATATAATTCACACAACAGTAGCCATGGTGAACGTCATGTCGAGACTATATCACGTTGAGACTCCGTGATAATTTTCGGATTTCTCACAAATGGGTGTAGCCATTGTGAGTGTCATGTTGAGAGACTCCATGACATGAGAATCTGAAAAGATTCCTCCCTAGCTAAGAGGGAGTGTTGATGTTTTATAGCTACGTGAGTGTACCGTCGACAGTCTTCTTTTCTCCTGCTGAAGACGAAAAATTTCACCTTTTGATGCCGGTTCATGTTCTATGGTCATCGCATGAGTTTGAGATTCCTTGTGGTGATTGATTGATCATTTTCTCTCCCAGGCGATTGTATTGTATTTCTCATAACTGTCCATCTATTCGTTTCAAGGAGACAATGGAGAGTCATGTGCCGTTTATAGTAATTCTTTCTGAGATCATTGGGAGTATCTATTGTGCATAGCATCCATTGCTATGATAAGTGTAGTATGTATGAAGTATATTTGTTTCAGGTACAATGTTATTGTGAAGAGATAACTGTGTATTGATTATTAAGAGTGTGAAAACTCAGAGAAGGATTCATTTTAGTTTCAGATTGAGAAGCATTGTAATATTCAGACTTTGATATTATTCAATAAAAGTGAGATCTTTGTTGCTGGGTTTTTCTCCCTCGATAAGGAAGGTTTTCCTAGGGTAATCTTGGTGTCTTTGTATTCATTTTTATGATATGATGTTTTTCTATATTATTGGTTCAAAATTTGACATCATCAATGTAGTGATTACACCATTTTGGTTTGAGGGGAAAGGAGTCAAGGATTAATTATTTGAAATGTTCCACACAAAGGTTAGCCACAACAAGGGATAGATGGGATCCCATGGCAACTGCATCTAACTATTTGTAGACCACACCTTATAAGGTAAGAAATGCGGATTATAGTTATAATTCAACCAAAAAGTAGCTCATCACTTATCATGTGTTTGATTATTTTAATGGGGCTAGGGATCACAACCTTGTTGAAAGTGAGACAACATCAAAGCTATCTAATTTTTCACCGTTTCTAAATTTTGGTCCTTGGCGAACTCCAAAAAATGGGCTGAATTCTTAATGGAGGAGTTGGATTTACTATCATGTCCATTTTCCATGTAACGTGCAATGGACCAAAATGCCCAATTCTTAACTCTTGTGCTTTTTTATGATCCCATTTTGCATGCAGATCCTTCCTCTTCATCTTGTAGGTGTCAACCTCAATTCTTTGAGTCTTGAGTGGGAAACAAGAAAGATCACGAGTTTGTGTAAGTGGTTGGAGTGTTGGAGTTCCTTGTTTTGGCAGGTCTCCTTTGTCAAGTTCGCTTCTCTCTTTCTATCCCCATCAAAATGTCAAACTTTCCTCTGCTTTTTTGCCTTCCGTCCATTCCTCTCTTCCATTTCTCTCCTTATCGAAACTTCGGAGTTCCACAAGTAACCATCTCTTGTTGCTAATTGATCTTCAAATGTAAGCATTCTTACCATTTTTCATCACTCCTCCTCGCCGACCACCTTGCATGTTAAGAATACCAATAATGCATAGAAGTACTCACATTCATCCCACTACAATTGAAACCAAATTGCGTGGACATCCAATAGATCATGCTATAAGGGAGCCAACAATTGCCACTAATGCGATAGATAGGGACAACATGACCAGCTTGCTAAGGACAATTGCAAGTTGCAAGGGACCCTCATCCACAACTTCATCCGCGTTTTCACATAGGAGGACACCATGACCGACTTGATGCTAAATGAAACAACAATCCATGGGTACGAAAAGCCATTCCCATGTACCAAACCTAGGACAAAGTCATTGTGTGATTTTTGACACTCTTTGGGTATCTTAGGGTTGTAGAGACAAATGGAGGAGGGCATCTTGAACAAACAACATTTACCCTAACCAAAAATCATTATGAGCACTCATGTTCAAGCATCCAGATCTGCAGATGAAAACCTTGTATTGAGGGATAAAACTTTTGACTAGAGGAACAATTTGACATAGAGATCGTGTTTGAGCTTTAATGGTAGCCAAAATCATCGATATGGAGTTTACACAACACTTATAATTGTCATGGATTTAAACACCCATGTTTTAATTTGCCATGGCCATTATAGCGAGATTTTGATGTACCTTATAGTCCTATTTAATATAATACTTGAATTGTAGTTTGAGTTCTTTGCAAAAAATTGTAATCTTAATTGTCAACAACACTTACAAATGTCATAGATGTAAACAATTTTGTTTTAGTTTACCATGGCGGTTGTAGTTAGATTTTGTGGTAACTTATAGTCTTGTTAATATAGAATTTGGCCTGTAATTTGTGTTCTTTGCAACATATTGTCATCTTAGTTGGGTGTAGCGACATGACTGTCGTGGGTTTGCTTGTATTGTAATGATTTTGTTTTTGTTTGTTATGTGCTACAAGAGCAACATTTTGTAATGCCTCTTGAACTTGCTTACTATAAACACAATTTGCTGTTTATTTGCCACTGTGGGTTTATTGTTTTTTGGCAAATGTAATGAGAATTTTTGCTCATTTTAGTTAGGAAGAATAGATTATGGTTATTTAGTTTAGGGTTAAGTAATGAAAATAATTTTTTAACAATAGGTTGTTAGATTTGGTAGATAAACATTAGTATAATTTAGGGTTTGTATGGTTTCCATTTACATATTTTCAAGTCTAATAAAATTATCTGCCCTAAATTGAGCACAATACATTACATTTAGCCACAAGTGGGAAGTGGGGAGGTTAATTTAGCAAGGAATGATGTAAGCTTGTAGGTAGGGAATTTGTTCACAATTGCTCTAAGAGGAATTTGAACATTATGGATTTTTGAAACACTATAAAGGCGAGGATTATCTCTTTGGAGGATAGAAGCCACTTTTTTAGAGAGTCCTCAAAAGATGAGAGAAATGGCCAACTTCACTTTTTTCGATATTTTGGAAGTGCTGTGGATTAATATTTTAGAGCTCCTATTTCGTTCAAGAAATCAACTCTGGGTATGGAGTGTAGGTGATTGCAAAGCCAATACCTCATTTTAGGATGTTGAATGCAGTAGGGTCTAAATGGATGCTAGGGAGGTTTACAACCAACTTGTTTTCCCAATCACAAATATTAAAGAGGAATCAAGCAACTTAGGATAGGAACACAAATGCAAATGGGAAGTAGGACAAGCAAGATAGGGAATAGAGTCAGATGAAAAATTGGTAGAGGGTGAGCACAAGGGAGGAGATAGGTTAGAGGGATGAGAACAATAAGAACTAGGAGAGGTCAAGTCGATTGAGGGTTGGTGAGGTGACACGTGGAATTGAATGGTGAGGGGGTTGGAGAGTATTACTCAATGTTTGAATTGAAGTTAGCTTTTGTTGAGGGGGAAGTACATACGTTGGGAGGGGAAGAGTAGGGACAAGTAAATGTTTGGGTTGGCTTGAGAAGGGCAAGGAGATGTGATCAAGGGATCAAATCAAAATGAATACTACATTTGTTTGAAGAGAAATTGTATGGAGAAGCAGTAAGGAGTACATGCCTCGAGAAGAGTGAGGATGATTACTTAGGCAAGGTTGTTGCCAGAGCTTGGCATAGAAGAAGCCATTGGGCAATGGTAACTAAAGACTAGTTGTTTGAGTAGGAATGTGGGCCAAGGTATAGCTAAAGGTGCTAGGGACGCAAGACGAGATACAATCTAATGAAAATTTTAATCACATTCATGATGTTGGATGGGGCCTTAATTTTTCCTAGCAACCCTTGTTGTCTTGCCCTAGAAATCACTCTACTACCTTGCCTTGATCTCTCTCCTACCATCTTGTTTCTAACTAGTTGGCTAGGTCCCATTGTTCATGGTGCATACCCGCACACTACTACACCCACACCCACACCCACACACACGCACACACACGCGCACACACACATAGACGATGCGCGTGCACATAAACACACTTGTCACACACGCACCCGCTTGCACGTGCACAAATGCACACGTGCACACACCCACCCATCCCCACACAAACACACGAACACACCCACCCACACACACACACGCACACACATGCATGTACACATTTTTTCTATTATACATAATTTCGTACAATGTTATTCTCTTATTCATCCTAACTTTTTATTTTTTTGACATTTTAATACATTTTGTTATTTTTTAAACTTATATTTTCATAGCCTCCTTATTTGTTCGTCCATGCTTATGTATACTTTGATTTTCTTTTTTAATTCTTTTTTGTTTCATAATTACATAGTTTTTCATATATACTTTTGTGATTTCCTTTATATTCTTGTACTCAAAATATCATTCAAATGCTCATATATTTGGTTAGCATGTTTATATTTATATTCATATTCGTTTTATCAGTTTATTGCTTTGAGTGAGTTTGATCCGTTTGACCATGTCACTCGCTTCTAAGTATGTTTTTATAGGTTGATGTTTTGGCCTTTTCTCAAATTGTTTTTATCTGTCTCTAGTCTCTTGTTTCCAATGCGCTTCTCTCTCCCTTCCTTTAATTAGTTGGTGTAATTTGCTATTTTACCACTTTTTTGTCCTCTTCTCTTGCTCTACATCCTGATGATGGATACTGGAGTGTGATTTGGAATCTTGATTGTAAAAAATATCAGATAGTTAAAATCCAAAAAAAAATCACTTTTAATACTATATAATGTGGAATTTTGATGTCTTTTGAACAAAATTTAAAGGCCAAAAGGCTACATGTACATAATGTTAAAATGTAGACAATCTAAGATCTATTGCTACTATGCTTCTGCTGCATTCCCAGCTATATCAAAATTAAACTTTGTATGTAATTCATTGCTAGTATTAGGGGTTGCTTTATCCAATAGAACACCCACCAATTCCTCGTGTCTCCTTGTCAAAGAATGTGGTGCCTTTAGATTCATCATCCCACCATAAAGCTAGAGTTTGTTGATAGTAAAGATGCAAAATGCTATGTATGATCACTAGCTTCACTATTCGTCAAGTTAATCCTATTCCTCTTGATAGAGTGGATGAGTTTGTACCTGGACTAATTCCTTTCTGCTACAGAGAAACTAACAACTTTTGAAAGGACGCGAATGGCAAGTATTTTCAACTTTGGTGTATCCTTGCCATGTCATACTTGTTGGGGCTTTGGCGATATTTACCTGTAGAGAGTCCTTGTAGGACAAGTTAATGTGCAAAGTACATTGTGGTAAGTTTCCAGGTTTTGCGAGACATGCATGTGGTGATGTTGTGGTAGTAAGTTTTGGTGCAACATATATGGTTTGTTTACATGTAGTGCTCTGACAGTAACCGCAAGTCACTTGGAAGAACTTGCAATTCCCGATGGAAATAATGTTTGCTAGGGACATGAATAGTGATGCAGGAGCACTTGTAGCAAATTTGGAGCTCATGTGACATAGTCTAATAAGAGAAAACAAGGTAGGTTCTATTGCGAACAAGGAATCCGAATGAATAATGGTAGCTATACTAGAAACATATATGTATATGTACAAGGTGATTATCCTGGCGGAAAATTCATACTAGGCAATTTATGCATTATACTAATGTCATGGTATTGTGAAATTATGGTTACATGACTCATGTTATTCCTCAGGTTGTTTGGATCGTTAGATGGGTGATGTTTCCATATGAACATCTACATGGAACACTCCATGTGAATGTGCTGGGGTTTTTAGATGGTTGGAAGATTAGACCGTATATAGCTTGTATTGTGCATTGTTGATGTGTAATTAGGGCAATTTAAAAAGAAGTAGATTGAGACTTAGTAAAAATTCAAATACCTTGTTGTATTGAATCATTGTTGATACTAAATAATATAACTGTGAATATCTTTTAGGTGTGAGTTTTCCTTTGAAAATGTTTACCATGTAAATCTTTGTGTGTTGTGCAGTCTTGTGTATGCACACTCTTCCATTTACTTATATACATGTCAGATACACTTTTCAAGAGATGTTGACTATTATTTGAATAATAATCCTAAGTTTTTGTTGTTCTAATTTATTGATCGTCTACAATAGGGGTCAAATTCCCCAAAAATGTCCACAATCCAATAGGGTTGGTTTGTGTGAATGTAGATATATTTACCTTCACCTCTTATTTGCTAAATGTTGGAGTGCAAAGATTAGCAAAGGCAATTCACTATGTTTGAAATCAAATTGTCTTTTCATTCCAATACCATCTTTTGAATGGTCTTCATTAACCCTTCATTCACATCTTCATCATCTGAAAGAGGCTCTCTACCAATCTTTGGTGCTTATCATTTAGGGTTTAGAGCAAAGGATGCCATATGAAGTGGAGTTTTCAGAATGTTCCGTTTTTGCATCACAATGGGTCTCGATGCTACCCATATAATCTCAAATTAGGATCCTTGTTATAAATTGCTTGTTTCAATTGGCCAAGCATTTTTTAGCAGGGTATGTGTCCCTTGTACCATTGACAAAAACCCAGTAAATGAAGTTGAAACTTATAATTTATGTAGACAGCAGTTAATGAAGCTGAACTTTATGTGGAAAATTCTGAAACTGCACTTTATTCCATATGAATTTCTTAATGACAATGTTACATAGATTTATTTTTGATTTTGAACACTTACGTTGCGATTTCGTATCTGCAGAAAACATTATAGTGATTATATTTTTATATTTTTTTGACTACTTTCCTCCATTGAAAAAAGATATGAAAAGAGAAAAAAGATTCTATTAATTGACAAGACTAACAAGTGTAGATCAATAGCATTTGTTAGTACAATTGGAAGTAGCCTTAAGGCTTAGAAGCTGATTGAACAGAAACTCAGAGGACGTTTTAGTATTGTTTGGTCTTTAGTTCTCCGGTTCATTAATGGAATAACAATTTTTTGTTGATAGTTGATTGCATTAGCGTGTTCTATTACTTTTGGTTTCTGTGCTACACATGTTATTTGTACTGTGATAAGGAATGAGAAGGGCTTGCTGCCACTTAGCCCCTCATGGGGAACAAGGGCCATGAATTATATTTTTGTTTATGAAGTTTGCCTAGAACATGCATTCTTTTGCGGAAATTCAGTAATTATATGCATTTAAATAAATAGTTTCTATTTGTATGTCTGCAATTGCTCAGTTCTACAGGATATGAAAATACCGTCCCTTTCTTAATTTTTGGCTGACAAATAGTTTTGAGATTTTTTTTTCAAGGTTTTGTTTTTAAACTGAATCACATTATGAACTATAGTGCCTTTTCCTTTCTCCAGGCTTTGCAGTCTCCAAATACAAGATATGCAGTCTTTCAGGCTGTATACAACTACTGGAAAGCAAAGGTCAGAACTGCACTGGAAACTTCCAAGCATCTTTTGCGTCTTATTGTGATTATTCAGAAGAAAGTCTTGCCTCGAGTTTGTAGTTAGCTTTCATACTTTGGCTCTGTGAATGTTTTACATATGACTGTTGACATTGAATTGATAGTAAGTACATTAGGGTCAATATTGTACATATGATAGTTATGATGATATCATACTAGAAAGTTTTGTTCTTTCAAAAAGTATGGTCTGCACTCTGTTGCTTGCATAGTTTTCATTTCAAAGAAATGTACTGTCTTTCCTATGGTAAATCTTGGGCTTAGCTTGCTTTCTTCTTTACAGAGAGATCGATGGCAAAAGCCTATTCTGCGTCGAATGCAGGTAAGCTCAATATGTAGCAAGGAGTTTTGATACCTTTTTTTCCTCTACTTTTTCATATTGTGTTCATTTTTGTAGATTAAAAGAAATCAAATTGAAAATCTATAACCCGTGCTCTATTTGGAAGCTCCTTGGAAATGTTTATCAATAATTTTATCATTTAATTTTGAAGCTTTGATTCTTCATCCTGATTTTTCTTTTAACAAATCATAAATGTTAAGTTTGTTAAACATGATGATTTTAAGAAAATATATAGGTGATGCTTGCATTCATGCCTACCTATGTATATTTGTATAAATATCATTTATGAGTCGAACACTGCCATTTTTAGTACCTCTACTGGTGTAAATATATGTTCAAGCCAGCTTTGTTTGCGTTTGAGGAGTGATGAAAATTTTAAATTGCTTTTGTTATTAATTACTAACAACTGAATGTTTGTTATCTGTTTTGAAATAAACTTCCTGTATTGTATTTCCAATCATTCATGTTCAAATCTACTTATGTTTCTTGATTGATTTTTCAACATTGCATACCTTTATATAACAGTACAACTTGTCCATTAAACTTTTTAAAATTGGTCAGTGCTTTCAGCTATGTTCCTAGTGGCTTTACGGATTTTGCTAATGATAATTTTTGTGATGTTTTCATCCATTCTCTCTGGTAGAAAGTGTATTCATTATTTTTTACAACATATTGAAGACTTATGCGCACAAAATGTCGTCAAGAATTTTTATATCAGGGTCTTTATGGCTAAGGAGCAGGCATCTTAAATTATAATATTAGCAATAATTGCAACTTACAAGAATGATAATTACAATGGATATGCATAAAAAATTTAGAAGCCTTTCGTTATGGCTGTTATATGATGTTTATTCTCCTCTTCGTTGTTCTTCAGCTATTCTTGTTATATTTTTGTGCAAAATATTACAACCTATCATATCTCTTCATACTATTCCTTAATAGTAATGGAATACATACTTCAAGTTCTACACGAGGAGGGAATTAGAGGAGCTACTCCAATTGGGGCCCCTACTCATGAAAAGTCATAGTTGCATGGAGACGTGTCTCCGACACCTCAGGACACGTCTCAGAGACCGAAACACATCTTTAGTTCCAGAGGCCTTGTATGAGATGCCTCCTATTGCAGGAGACTTTCAACTATGGTCTCCCGAAGACTCCCGCTGTCTCCCATGCAAAAGGTGCCGACTCCCATACATATACAAATCCCTAAAACTAAAAGTTAAATGCATCAGGAAGTTGGAAAATAAACACACCACAGAAGGGAAAACAGGAGCCAGTGCACAACAAAAGTCAACGTGGTCTAACAAGACCACAAGTATTTGCCATTTGGCTATTTGCAGATCGATGTAAAACTCAAAAGATATTCATATTTTCTATATTCTTGTTGTTCTTCTTTTATTTCCTTATGTAGACTTTGTGGTATACATAATGGGGGCGAATTCTGTTAGATCATTGAGAGTCGGGAGTTTTCCTATGATATACATTTTCTTTCTTCATTCTTGTGAGTATGTATATATACACATTCTCATACTTATAATATATATTCACTTTCTCATATATATAATCACAAAGAATAACAAAAGGATTTGCAGCGTTGAAAGATTCAACTTGTTGGTTTGGGCCATTGCCTTCAATTTCCTTAATACATTTCGTATGTATTCATATTTAGTTTTACAAATATACACGTATTTTTAAATTTTCTATAAATTATTAAATTATAGTGAAGAAAATTGGTGTTTCCAAGTTCCCTCGTCGCCTATTTTGAAAAATAGCCACATCGGCACCGGCATCGGCATTAGCACCAGTCTCCCAAGCCTCCAAGTACCCTGTCTTGGTGTAAGCTTGTGAAAAGTCACTACATATACCAGAAAGATTCAACACCCTGCAATGCTAGCAAAGGATAAAGACTGTCAAATCTGCAACACCTATACATTACAAGTGGAATACAAACAACTAATAGCATGTAATACAAGGCTGCTCTATAGCATAGATAAGACCAGCTAAAACCAGGGGAAATGCATGCCAATAAATTAATACTGAGTGTAATTAAACTCCTTAAACAGACCTTTCCTTATACAACGCCCCAGTGCTCCCTTCCTGCTGATTCTTCCTTCAATACTTAAAGCACCTGTTCCACCTATCCTGCTCCTCGTGCACCACCTGAAGTCTGTCATCCTTGAAGAACCCCTGCTAAAGAGGGGAGACACCACCACCACAAAGTTCTTTAGAACCACCAAAAAAATCTGGAATAATGTAATTGCTTCCAATCCCAAACTTTCTTGTCGAATGTGTGACATACAAATCAACCAGCACCTTGCTGAAATTGCTGCAATAGATACACAGCACCTCAAGCTTCTGATATCCTCCAACACACCTTTCAGAAACCCTAGAGCTGCATTTGATTCATAACCAAAGAGTTACATTCTCTCAAATGCATTTTCTTGGGCCTTTTGCACCTTTCCTTTCCATGTACTTCTTTCGCTTGCCATCCAAAGCATTTTCACAAATACACCCTCCTGCAACCCAATAAACCAGATGTACCATAATCAGCTTCAACTGAAAATCAGGCATACTCTCCATCTGCTACAGCATTTCTAGAAAAAGCCTCTTTGGCATGTGTGAGTAGTAAGCACCATCTATAGCCTCAAGCATCTGCAACACTCCTTCTGTAGTTAGAGCACAATCCTTGTTGCCAATCCATTAATACACCTACCACTAAATTTAATACTAAACCATTGATATTGTTATCACACTTGCCAACCGGCCAATGCTCATTAAGAGCGTTCTTATTAACTTCTGCTGTCAAAAGGAACACTAAACCATGCCTTCCAACTCAAACATCATGCATTTAGAAATATAAATATTGAGGACAATTCCTATAACAAGGTCAAAATCAGCCCCTCATACACCTATATTTAGCAAGGCTCAAGGGAGCTGATAACGAAAATGATGCTCCGAATCCCCCATGAATTAGGAATACGACTGTAAATGACCATAACTGTCTCTTGATCTATGCTTGCATTGGCTAGATTAACTGCAACTGCAATCAAATTCTGTCTATAATGCTGAAAAATAAGCATTTCAAAATTGTCCTTTATCGCTATAACTTCATCTACATGTCAGTTGAGTTTGGATTCACGACTCTATCCTTTTTAAAGGGCATTAAAAATCACAACCTTGCATCATTATTACAATAAGATTTCTCCAAGGTCACCAAAGGGATTAGTATTAGTACTTGTATGCCATTTTTGAAAAAATAAGAGAGTCACTTGGAGTGAGATATATAATTATAAATAATAAATATTGAAATTGTAACTAGATGTAAAGACTAATATTCTGTTCCTTCTTCTACATAGTTTTAATTTTTTAAACTTACAGACTAAATTTTTCAAACTTTAAATGTTAGAACTCCAAATGGAGTGGCCATGGTAGGGAGGCTTGTTAGAAAATAGACACAAGAGTCATCCAAACACAGGAGGCATACTCAAATTTGCATAGCCATCCAAATAATAGCCATTCAAATTTATTTGCAGATGCAACTCAACTCTGCAAACCTTCGAGTCTACATTCCACCTTGTGCTACCTTCTAATAATTCTTTTGAATTTTTCTCTCTTGTTTTAACTCATAAGGTTTTTTTTCGGGAGATTTGCGCACTTTAGGGCTTTTAAAAATGATTTCTCAAATGACATATTTCCATTGTTTTACAGAGTTTCAGAATTGGGGGACTGTTTTTGGGGATGACAATTTTTTTTCTAAAACAAATAATATACAATATAATATTTGAAAAATTAATTATACATAATATTGATAGAAATCACAATTTAATAATTCATCATTAACAATAACTAACTAAATATAAATATATGAACAATAAATTTAGCATATTATACTATGAAATTAAATAACAAACATAATTATACTATAAAATATAATTATAATTACGATATACAATTTAATATTATTTAAAAATGTAACGGAATATATTTTATTATTAAATATATGTATATCTTTAATCTAATAGTAGTTAGTAATTTTTAATTAAAATATAAATAATAATTAATATATTATTATACTACCTAAATATAAATAATAAATTTTAATTTTCTATATTTCATCACTCATTATAGAAACAATAAATTCATTCATTGTTCAAGAACCATTGCAGGATTCTTGTCTTTTTTCAGATTTATTTTCTGCTATGATCTTTTGCTTCTTCCCAAGAAATGGTAGGGGATTCATAAATTCGCAAACATTTACAAAAGAAAATTTATAGAGTTTGAGTACTTTTTATCTAAGTTGCCGGTTCGGGTGCGGATACAGACGCGGATGCGAGAATCAGGTGCGCGGATGTGTGAATTTTTTTTTGGGGGATGCGGATGCGTTTGGATGCATTTATATATATACTATATATATTCAAAGAAATGCAAGAAACATACAAAAATAAATCATTTGATAGTATGATACTTCACCATTGATCAAGATTCAAGATATTTCATTTTTGATAGTACAACTTAGAACTTCATAGACACAAATATTCAAATTGAAATAAGTTTAATAACTAATTATTCATGTTGAAGATTGCAATGCAATTTGAACTACAAAATCAAAACTAATTACTCCTTTAGGGGCGTTTTAGGGTTTAGGAGCTAAAAGTAGAATACAAAATCTTATTTGCACATGTTAAAAGAAAACTTAAGTGGCAAACAATGATATAAAATAAATTTTTTGGGCCTGGGCCCATGGAGGCTTCTAGATGCGCCCAGGTGCCCTGTGGGTGCCTCCCGAATGCCTATCCCAGGCACCCGAATGTGCGTGGATGCCTCGCAGAGGCATCCCCACGCATCAGGGTGCCTGGGATAGGCATCCGACAAGCACCCACAGGGCACCCGCCTCCAGATCCGCATCCGGGGCAAACTGGCAAGCACCCGTATCTTAGCTTTATATTTAAAAGAGGAAGAACATTTACACAAACTAACTGTGATTGAGATGCTGTTACTTCCACCACAGCATGTGGTATCTATGGAACAGCAAGGGGATGTTTCATCCCCATCCCACCGTCTGTCCTTGAAATGTCAGTTCTTTAGGGGGAGACACTCCCATGGAACATTGCTTATTTCCTTTGATCCATTTGATATGCTGTTGTAACTATTCTAGGATATTTGCTAAGCTAGGGGGTGTTTCATCCCCATCCCACCGTCTGTCCTTGAAATGTTGGTTTTTTTGGGGGAGACACTCCCATGGAACATGTTGTGACGTTTTCACACCATCGCCCCATTGCAAATGGGGACCCCCTCTTTCGCAAGCAGTAGGAGTAGTGGTCTTAGGTAGTCTTAGTTGGCGACAATTTTTGAGTCCCCTTGGTCCAGCAAGTGAAGTTCGAGAGTTGGTTTTGGGCAATTTTGGCCTGCTGAGAAGTCATGTCTGTCTGAAACATGGGCGAGAGTTATGTTAAATCTTTCCGGAATATGGGATAAAACCAAAGGATTCGTGATGAAACAAGTCTAAACCCTCTGAGAATCCTTGTTCCAGCTTCAATTCGATCTTAGAAAGTCGAAATAGATTGTGGGAGGTAG
>MU226102.1:1847003-1871507 GCA_018584345.1 Thuja plicata
AATGCCGCTGGTAAGCTTTCATTAGGTTTGATCCCCGTCCATTAGCTAATCTTTCCATTCCATAGGAGTAGTAGTAAAGCAGTGAGTAGCTTAGTAGTGAGAGTTTGATGAGTAAAGCTGGAAGTGAAGCGAAATTAAGGAGAAAGAATCAATTGAATATACATTGAAAAGCTAAGTCTCATCACCATCATAGCCAGAATCCGATGTCCTTGAATAAACAGCGTAAGCCCGCCGACGTGATTACCAGCAAATCACATCATTATAACTGAGTTAGGATCCACAGGTAAAGAACCTTGGAGTGTTCCTCACATCCTTTGTGAGTATATGCTTTTCAAGAGAGGGTTGAGTGTTTGATACCCTGTATCAAGCGTTTAGTCCTATATGTTATGTAGTGGCACAAAACTCACATCAACAGAACATTGCTTATTTCCTTTGATCCATTTGATATGCTGTTGTAACTATTCTAGGATATTTGCTATTTCAGTGCTCTAGTTATTATCTTTTAAGTTAAATTGATTGGTTGCACTTCATCATTGAGTGTGCAACTACAATGATATTCGTATCAAGTATAAAAATAACCTGAACGTGGACAATCTAACAGCCTTATTTGAGGAAGCAAGGCTTAGCAAAACAACATGTTTTCGGATGAAGATCCATAATAGAAGATTTGACATTGAAAAGAGTTTGAAAATGTCTTAGGGTTGCGGCTCTTGCTCCCTTAGACTGCTTGGTCTCATGGACATCATTAAGATCTTTCTTTCATTCATTCAACATTTATTAAATAGGAATCATTCTCTAAGCTGATACATAACCTAGAGGTGGTCTTATCCTTTTTTGCTGAGGAGGAATGGAATTTTGTAGACTAAAATATTATACCGTTAACAACTGGATAGCTATGAAGTGATTGAGTCATCTTGAACTAGACAACTGGATAAACCTTCATTAAAGGCAACTTGTTACAACCTTTTGTAGAAAATTCTAAACAAACAAGGAAATCAATGGATACTCTTAAATTTAAGAGGACCTTATTGGCTCTGTTTATTTTGTTTATGTTATCTTTCTTATTTGATTTTTTTTCTTATTATTACAAAATTCAGAATTGATTTGAATACCATTGTAGTTAGCATAAAATTTGTATTGTTATGGTTGATAATATTGGTTATCCGTCAATGTATCAATTGTCTGTATTAAATTTGTTAACACTCTCAGGTAGTTGTCATGTCGATTGGTTGACGGTTGTGTCCCTCGTGGCAACCGTTGGGTCCTTCAAATAGGTCATGTACCGCCAAGGAAGGTAGCATGGTATGGTCGGGTAAATTGTAATCCTCAACGGACCATCTTTGGTCTTCTTCTCTGTAATGTATTCATTAGCTAATAAAGATATATTTTACAACTATATCTGGTACACACTGCCATCTGTATTATTATTCCAAATTTCCATGTATGTAAATTACTAGGTATAGCAGTAAACATTTTGGCATCATTGCTTTAAAAAAAATCGGGTCAGCATTGCGTGATTCATGCCCTTGGATCCCAATAAAGGCAAGAAGAAGCCACTCGGTGGTCAAGATCAAGTGATTACGCAATCTTTAAGAATTGCAGAACAAAGAGAATGAAGAAGACAACTGTCCGTACATACGTCATCAGACAAGGAAAATCTTGAACTAACTGACATATTTCACGACATTGAGAACCTATCCATCTCAGGAGGACCCTCAGATAGAGGGAGTACGAGCCAAGGCCTGGAAGTACCCGAGGTTTTGGGGACGTTGGAGGTGGACGTGTGGAGGTCGCGCGCGTGGCCGACAGTGCAGGGAAGGCACCAAAACGTAGCGGTTGGAACAGTCCACCCAGGTCTCACGCACAAGGGGCAATCAGGCGAGAAAAATGGTGACTCCTTTGACAAGTTCGAATGTGGATCGACATAAATTGCCGAATTTCACAAGGAACGGGTCAAAAGACCCTACGAGGCATTGGAAGACTTGTGAGACCATCTAGGTCGCAAATGGTCAGGATGACAAAGACTATTGGCTGAGACTACGAGGTATAGCCATCGACTGGTTCACAAAACTAGATGCTTCATCTATAGCTTCTTGGGACACGCTTAGGAGGGCGTTCGAGGCTAAGTTTAAATTGCTCTGAGACAACGATGAGATTGTCGCAGAAATTTATAATACCAAACAAGGGAAGAACGAGAGTGTACGAGCTTATAATTGTAGGCTCAAGGAATTGTTGGGCAAGTTGGAGAATCAACTAGCCGACGAGTTGAAATAGAGGTGGTTCATTGAGGGGCTGATTCCCTCCCTGCATAAAAAGATTAAAGTGGTGCCTCTACCCTTGTACGCTGATGCCTACAATCAGGCGATGGACATTGAGAGTGAAAACGAGACATCCTCCCGAGGGAAGAGGAAGATGTGTGATGTTGCTAACACTGAGGGTAGTAGTGATGATGAATTCCAGGCCCTATGGCGAGACATGATGAGAATGATGAAAGAACTAAAAGCTGAGAAAGGGACCAATAAAGAAAGTAATGAACTATAGTGTGTGGAGTGCAAAATTGAAGGGCACACGAAAAGTAATTGTCCTAAAATGATGTTTTGTGAGATTTGCCAAGTGATGGGTCATTTGATAAAGGAGTGTCCATATAATTTGAAGACTAGAAACACACAAGTACTCTTTACACAGGGAGAGTCCACTCCATGGAAACCCCAAAAGGTATCGTCAAGCGGTCATGGAAATCAATGGTGGAATCAAATACAGTACGACTCCAAAGGATGCCCTATGATACAATGCTGAACGTGTAACGAGTGGGGTCACTTCGCATGAGACTGCCAGAGTGGACAAAAAAACACGAGTTTTTTGTGCAAGTGGTGTGGTCCAGGGAACCATGAGGACACCGAATACCAAAAACAAAAGGGAGTAAATATGTTGGACGTGAAGGAGCCGTACAAGGAAGTACTGGCAATCACCATACTCCAAACTAAGAAGGTAGTATATCCTGACCCTTGTACGGAGTAGGAAAGACTTTGAGAAGCAAAGGCTGACATTGAACGAGCAATGGCAGAGGAGAGGAGAGCTTCAAATGATGCCGCCAGTACTCCACTACGGTCGGAGTCGGAGAAAACTATCTTGAGACAACTTTTGCAAGCCACCGTACTAGTACAGGTATCCGACCTCTTGCAAACTATGCTACAACTAAAGATGGCCAATGACACAATTGACCAGGAGCATGACAAACCGACAAAGAAGCCAATAGAGAGTTTGGCCACTGACCCGATGTTGTTGACGGTAGGCATTGGGAGGAACCCGACGATCGTCAAGATGCAGATAATGGGACAAAAGTTGACATATACTATTGTCGATGGAGGCTTGGGAGTTAATATGCTGCATGATGAAACTTGGAAGTGGCTGGGGAAGCCAACACTTCGGCCGCCAGCCTTCCACTTGGTAGATGTTGACCAACACGACATCAAAGCACTCGGGACACTGATGGCACAAAAGGTCACTATTGGAACTCAACATTTCTTTCTAGATTTTGTGGTCATTCCTTTGGAAAAGAAGGTGTACAATGCCCTTCTCGGAAGGGGTTGGCTGATCATGGCAAATGCAAACCACGAATGGAAGAACACGCTCTCCATCAAGAGTGACAGGAGGAAGTACGTCATTGACCTATAGAGCCACGCAATGAGTCAGGAGTTGACATTAGACTCAAAGTCTGAGGGGGAGAGTTCAGGATGGAGGAAGGAAGGACAATGGAATCCAATGATGAAGGGGTGTTTGAACTTGAAAGCTGCTTGGAGTATGAGACAAGCTCTCTCAACAAATTATTCCATTGGCAAATGGAGGACTATGATGTATTTTCGACAACTTGTAATTTTCTTGAAGCTACAACCCTTGGTGGAGACAAACGGATGGGAGCCTATAAAGTTATGGACAATACATTTGATAGTACGGGGATAGAAAATGAAAAGAAAAAGCAATGGGAGTTGGAGAACCACAAGACATCCGTCGATTGGTCTGGCAATTTATATTCTGTTCGACACCATTTCGTATGACTTAAATCAGTGCAACACTTCTTGGTACGAACCAAACCAGTAAGACATCTAACCCTTGTACGACAATTTGGTTGTAAGTCATTTTGGACCATATGGATATGGGTCCCTTGGCAGAAGTATTTCTACCAACCCTCTGAGAATGTACCAGCACAATATCAGGGTGTACGACCCAGTCTCATGCATCATACGACTCTCTTCACAACAATTCATTTGGTGGCTATCTCACGTTGGGAAATCATACAAAGTAGGGTGTGAACACTTGCAAATTTGTTACTGTACGACATAAATGCACTTCCACCGTACGGTCTTCCAAACTTAAATGTTCTTCCACCGTACGGTCCTCTAAAGTCATTACCATACAACACAAATGATCTTCCACCGTATGATCCTCTAAAGTCATTACCGTACGATGCAAATGTTCTTCCACTGTGCGACCCTATAAAGTCATTACCATACGACATAAACACACTTTCATTGTACGGTGCAAAAGCTATTTTAAAACCATTTTCATACAACGTACGGACTTCAGTTTCATCGCTATCGTATGGTACCCCACGACATCCTCCAGTCGTGTCGTACAGTGTACGAGATACCTCATCAACTTTACCGTACGAGATTGAGAGGACAAATTTGGTGGTGTTGTACAGTGTTTGGCAGGTTCATATCAAGTGGTTTGTACAAGGGGTTTGGTACATTGGGTGAGTTACTCGACAATAACACTACCATACCTTGGCAGAAGGAGTGTGGTAACAATGTTGCAGTGCATGAAATCTCTATTTTTGCGCTAGCCCCAAACCCCAGCAAGAGGCATTGCCCCTTGACCTTGCTGGGGGCGTTGCCCCCAGACCCCCATTTTATTTTTGAAGTACACTACAACTTTGAGTCTATGGAGTACAAGTCATTCTCTACACTCTTGTCATTAGTCTTCCTGGATATTACATGATGTATACTTGTCATCTGGAAGACAACCTTTTCTTTTGGGGGGGATGATGTAGTCAGCATAAAATGTGTATTGTTATGATTGATAATATTGGTTATCCGTCAATGTATTAATTGTCTGGATTAAATCTGTTAACACTCTCAGGTAGTATGTTGGTTGGTTGATGGTTGTGTCCCTCTTGGCAACCGCTAGGTCCTTCATATAGGTCATGTACCGCCAAGGAAGGTAGCATGGTATGGTCGGGTAGATTGTAATGCTTGGCGGACCATCTCTAGTCTTCTTCTCTGTAATGTATTCATTAGCTAATAAAGATATATTTTACAACTATATCTGCTACGCACTGCCATCTGTATTATTATTCCATGTATGTAAATTACCAGGTATAGCAGTAAACAACTATTATAATCTCTTCATGGAGGAAAGCTTGTGGACCATACAATTTTGTAATATTGTGGTTACTGTTTTTAAAATGCCACATTTTTAGTTTGAGGTATTTAAATGGCTATTTTAATTTGGTGAAACTGGGCTGAATAATTTGTCTTTATCGTCACCAATTGTGCTCTTCTAAATGTTTGAATTATTTTGTATTTGCAGCCACCTCCTCCAGTCAATGACACCAACCCATACAATGTTTTCAGACCTAGAGAGAAGGCTCATCGACTCCACACAAGGCGGGTATGTTATACTACTGCTTTATTTAAGGAGAAAGCAATATTTTTTGATCATTTATGCTTGTGTCCAATTTGTTATTAGACATAAATTTAGTGTTATACTAGACAGTTAGCAAACATAAAAAATTAGGCTTTGTATTTATAAGTTTTATTTACCTTGATTGAAATTGATTTTCTAATAAAATTTTGGCTTTTTAATGGGTGCATTTAAGAATGCACAGGAGATGAATTTTTCGCTGGCTTTTCATTTTTAGATATCATAAATTTCATAATAATTTGAGTTTTATTTGATTGTAGACGCAAAGGCGAGAGAATAATGTTCAGTCTTTTGAGAAACTCCGTCAGGTAGCCTTTCTCTACTCATTCTATAAATAATTTTTGTGTATATGTAAACCTTATCAATTATTATCTTGGGACAGAACAATTGCTTTGGTTGATAATCTCATTAAAGGCTTAGTCTAAATGTAAAATAGACTTGATATAGCAGCATATCTCATTCGTTCAGATTGGTCTCTGTGCTTCTAATTGTAATTAGAATCTGTGGTCAGTAGACAGTTAACATAAAGAGAAACTGATTGGGAGTTACACGATTATTGCACATCTTGATATCCTGAATAAGTATTCAATGTAACAACATTTGAAGCCATTCTGGGAATCATCTTTACAATGTTTCACCTACATAAATGTTGTAGAATAGTTCTCAAGAGTTCATACCTAGCCAACAAATGAAAAACACAAGTTAAAAAAATGCCTGTCTACAATAATACAATCAACTAAAACCATTTTTCAGGCTAGGTTTAAATCCATATTGCATCATTTTTTAATCTTGCTTTAAAAACTTTGAAGCACTGACCTCATCTGATCAGAAAGGATGAACCCCAAATTTGAAGGCAATGCCCAAGTATTAGTCTAGCAAACCATGCGAAAGTAGTATGCATAATTGATTGAATTATTTATGAAATAATGTTGTTGCCAGTGAGAATGTCCATGTCCTCACTTACAATAGAAAGTGAGTAGTCAGCCCACGAGAAATATGATACTTATCACTTGGCCTTGAATATGGGCAACCTTAAATAGGTATCTCAAGCCATCTTTTATGTAATTTAGAGAATTAAGGAGGAATAGCACAATGGTTTTGGATATACTTCTGCAAAGATGTCAACTCAAGAAGTTTACCATTTACGCAGATGTAGAGCAATCCATGAGAGGATAAGGTATGTACTGGCCCATTTAAAACATTTTTTTGTCTCATCCATGTCATCTTCAAGATTGAGTCCCACGCATTCTGATTCTAAACATCAAAACAATTTAATCTTCAGGACAAGTGTTTTCTCCATTGTCTTTTCCACACATTTGATGCTCTTCCTAGCAATAAGAAGATTGTTTACAACATAGTTACCAAATCTGGTTTTATCTGGATATCTTGGATTCGCTGCATTTGTCCGTTTTGGTCTAAATTTTTGAATTCTTAAAGAATTTTTACCGAACATTTTGAAAATTCCAGATTCCCAATTTTTTTGGCCCACCAAAGAATTGGGTTTTTGAAGCTGGTAACTATGGTTAACAATGAACTTGTCTACAAAAAACTCAATTAGGTCACGGATCCTTTAAGATTGCTTAAGATATATTAAGAAAAGTGATCCATATCCACCAATCAGATTTTCCTTCTGATGCAGTTGGGGATTATTTTAGTCAATGCTACTTCACACTGCTCGTGAACTCCACTAAAGATAAATCTTACCTATTTAAACCCCAAAATTTCTTTGTTAAGCTTACATGATGGTCCATATAAAATTAAACCACTTTGTATGCAATGGATTGGATCATTGGACAAAGCAACATGGCACTTTCAACTGATGAGGGCAGAAAGTTTCTCTCAAACTGAGCTGCCTTGCCTTCAGAGGGATTATGTGTGTGATGATCTCACTACTTCCCTGCTGATGTCACGTCGTCTAGAGAGATATCTCTTGGAATTGATCATGACAAATCTTAGAGTAGTTCCTCCCTGCGAGTTCTCCAAGGCTACAGTGTGCTTATACCTACATTCTGTTTCATATATTTGGCTCCTTTTAGTCAGTGTTTTTCAAGCGTTTGGTGTCAAAAAGATCACTTGTACTTGCAATTTGTGCATTTCCAAATTGAAAGGTTCTTATTTCATTTTTTTGAGCCTGGCTAGCATATTCCCCAAATTTTCAACCTGTCTTGTGTTATGACCATTGAAACTGAAAACTGGTGGTACATTCAATGGCCACTTTCCAACTGATATTTATCTCATGTGAGAGGCCCAGTGATTAAGTTTCATGTTGTTACGAGTTCAACTGTATCTGTTCCCAATTGTTCTAAACCCTAGGATAGAAATACTAGATTGTAAAGTTTAGATCTGAAATGAGAAAAAACTTAAAATTTACGATCTTGCAATAACTGCTGAAAACACTAGATCTGAAACTTCAAATCTGAACTGAAAACTTAAATGCCAGAAACTGCTATAGACTTTGACATCTGTTAACTCCTAAATTCAAGACATAAGATTACAAAACAGAATCTGAAACTTATTCTATCCTGTTTGAAAACTGGATAGAGAATAAAAACAATAACACAATGCTGGGAAAGAAATGACAGCTGATAGCTGAGGAGAAGGGGAGGACAAAAAGACATATGATTGCCAACAAATGACCATGGTAGGGCAGTAGAAATTTTCTAAGTACAAAATGCAATAGTGAAGAACTTCAGGAGCTCCAGAAACTTAATTGAAATAATGAAAAAACATTTGTGGAGAAGGTGAACCCAGAAGCAAGGATAGAATTTCCTGCAAAGATATGATTGACGGTGGAAGATAAAGAGATATCCAAGAAAAATAAATAAAAAAACATTCCAGTGGACTTAAAATCAATCTTGTTGGATGCAGCAAATCTGTGCCAATGGACAGGTAAGGTGCATTTAAAAATATTGCAATGGACCTACCAAACTGGATTCAATAGCCTTCTAAGTTCTAAATTTGTCACAGTGGGCTCCACAAAACTGGTCCTAAAGGAACTGGGAAATCCCCAATGGACAATAGATACCAATAATTGATACTTAAGAACTCTGTTGCAAGACTTGCCGAGTGGCAAGTACTCGCCGAGTTTTTAGGCTCTACGCGTTTTTCCAAGAAAAATTCGCAGAGTAAAACTCGCCGAGTTTTTACTAAAAACTCGGCGAGTTTTAAAGAAAAATTTGGCCTTGGTTTTTTATTCCTGCATTAAACAGCAAAAAAACGTCTTTTTCATTCTTTTTTTCACATTTGCAGCAATTGGGTTTGAGTTTCCAGTTTTCCAATTCAGGGGTGGGAGGATTTATATAATATTTAAGTCTTATACTTTAAGTTATATTTGTATAAATACTTTCATGATGTTTGAGATAGGTTCGGCTTCATAGGAGTTAAGATGCAGATTCTAGATTTTGGGGGTTTTCGAAAAATTCCAGACTTAGCCAAATTTCAGGATTCAACAAGCTTCAGTAGGGTTACCTCCCACAATCCATCATGGCTTTCTAAGGTCAAATGAAGCTGGTAAAAGGATTCTCAAAGGGTTTTAACTCGTTTTATCACGAATCACTTGGTTTCGACCCCATCTCTATGACAAACTTAGCTTAGCTCTCGCCCAAATACCAGACATACATGACTTACCAACAGGCCAAAATCACTCAAACCTCATTTGCCGGACCTAGGGACTTGAAAACAGCCAACAACAAAGACTACCTAAGAGCTAGTTATGAAGACTTTGACATTTGGCATTGATCAATGATCAAGCATCATAGATTCATACTATGAAATGATTTAGTTTTACAATTATGTATATTTTTCTTATTTTTTGCATATATAATGCATATATATATATACACACACACGAACCCATACGAATCATGATGGGAAAAAAAATTCACGAATCCACAAACCAGATTCTCGAATCCGAATCTGTACCCGAACCCGAACCGACAACTTAGAGTATTGGAGGTGGATTTGAGCGGATTTAAGGAGGGGGGTGGATTTGGTTTCACATTGGATGACATCGAGGAGTCATTGCCAGTGCGAGGAGGAGCTACATCCAGGATGGAGAGCAAGTCACACACATCATCAGAGATACCGAGCGAGGAGGCATAGTCACGCCCAGTGCAGGGTTCTACTACTAGGACTAGACCCTCTAGTTCCTCTCTCGTATTTGTCAGTAGAGCTGGGAAGAGGAAGATGTAATTGTGATGATGTATTTACTTCTAGTTTTGTAGAAACTATTTAGTACTATTTTGCTTCTAGCCATCAACATCCCGCATGAGAATGCGATTTTGTACCCACTTTGCATTTATATGTATCTAAACTCAACTAGTTTCTTTTGTGTTCTCATTAATAAACTCATTGGATGCACCCTCTCATTGAATTTTGCAAAAAAATGCATTTCTAATTAAATTTAAGCTGTTTTTTAAGTTCCCGAGTTTTTTGCCGAGTATTTTGCCAAGTTTTTTCAGAAACTGGCCAAGTTTTTCGCGAATTTTTTTTTCAGGCCTTGGCGAGTTTTTGCCAAGTGCGAGTTTTGCAACCTTGCTTAAGAAGACTATCTTCATTCCTTGGTGCAAATACAAGCATTTCTTCTGATTTGGAACTTCATTTGCAGCATCATTCTTCTTTCAAATTGTATACTTTGAATAAAGCTTCTGTGGGAATAGCCACTATTCCCATAGGGTCATTTTTAGTTACCTCAATTCAATTGCTTTTGTATAGCGACGTCTTCATTTTGTTTACAAATGCCATTTATATAATTAGTGACGTTCATTGTTTATATTCTAAATGTTGAGAAATGTTATGCCACGGAGACTACCAAAGTTTTATGTTCCCATGATTTGAATGCAACTCTTTGTTACTTCATTTTCGATCTTTTATTTTGAATCGTAACTCATTAACTTCTTGTTGAAACTAGGCTAACTGTTTTACTTATGTTAGAGGACAAAAATGCAAGTTGATATAATGATAACTACTGTGGATAGATGAGCTTGTTATACACCCAGGGTCATGGTCTTATAATGTACATGATGTTAGTGCATAGCTAGCTTGGTTAATCATATGATTCCAATGGGTGCCTTGGGGATTATGCTATATGGTTTGGCATATTGTGTAACTTGAGGGTTATTGGTTGGCTCTCTCCTGCTATTTAGATGAAAGATTATATATATAAGCCTCACATTGTGCTAAAGGTCCAGCGATTATGGATCATTTGTATTGAGTAGCATAGCAGGTTTGTTTCTGGATTTTATTTTGCTTCTGACTTATGTTAAAAACTACAGCACATTGTCTCACCATACATTTGTGTTGCACATTCCAGCTATTTTTCAATTTTTTTTCTTTATATTGAATATTTGTCTCTCATTAGAACAATGTTTTCAAACTGTAATTGCAAACATATGTAGTGTATTGTATTGTTCTCATGCCGTAGGTTCTGAAGTAGCACCTGTCAAAATATTAAGACGATGAACTAAGTTACTAAGACACTGAGCTTTTACTGTGATATTCAGGTTAGGCGCAATCTAGAGCAAGCAAAAAGAGTGTTTGAAGCTTTGACAAAGGTATTTATTAGCTGAAACCTATTTATTCTGCTAAAGGTTATAACTTCTTGATTTTATGTGGTTTATATGCATGCTATATTAATCATTATTATATTGTTGACGGGGGTACGCACTACATCTGAAAATTCTGTGTTGTGATGATTTGATAATCATACACATCTCTTACTACAGAGGGAAGAGAAGAAACGGGAATTCATGGAGTCGGAAATAAACTTGCAAAGGGAGCAGATTAAATACAAGGTATCTGTACCTAGCACCAACTATAGTTTATCTTTTGGTCGGTTGATTGTTGTTTACAGTTTATATTAAAATTGGATTTGATAGTCATTGATGTACTATGTTATATTTTGGAGCTTTTAATATTTCTATATGGATAATGGAGCGTTATTTCATTTCCAATATTGTGGAGAGGTAATTTATGCCTTGCTCACTGAAAAAGGTTTTAAAGATCTATTAATAGAGAGAGAGAGGTGACAGGTCAATGAGCGGTGATAACTTCATCATTCTTCTCTTCCTTAACCATGAAATATATATCTATGCTTTCTTTTGACTTAACAAGGGGAAGGATGCATTTATTATAAGCAGGAATCATCATTTGCTTTGAAGGATTTATTGTTATAAAATACTGCCAGATCCTTTCAGTTCTGGAGGTCTAGAATTTTTAGACCCATTGAATCAGTCTGATCTGATCTAGGCATTTTGTTTGTATTATTGTTTTTTAAAAAAAAATAAAAAATATGAAAACTGAGTTGCCCTTCACAGGTCACCAATTAAACTTTTGGATACTTAATTTTTGTGGGATTTGACTCACATAGTTTTTGATCATCTCAAGACGATCTCAACGAGTAGTCATTACACTAATGACATTTTCCTCATATGTTGGGAACAATTACAAGGCAAGTGAAACCACTTTACACATAAGAATCTTTAGTTGTTTTTTAGTAAGGGGGGAAATGGTGAATGTAATCCACCATTTTGTATTATACACTCATGAACCTCATCCCTTTGAAAAGGTTTTGAACGTGTAATGCCTTGCAATTCATCCTTTTCTCATAGTTTGTGCTATCTTATAATTCTTACCAAGTGCACCCCAATCATTTATTAATGTTAAGTCAGCAAAGGATTTCCATGGTCATTTTTATGAGATTGTTTATTCTTAGTGGAACTTGACCTATGGAAATTTAGTCATGTCAAGATGACCATGAATACTTGTTAACTAATGCCATCTTTCCTTATTTATGCTTGCTAATAATTGCCATCAAGGAGACCCACATTGGGATGGTGAGGAAATCTCCTCAAGTTTTTTCCCTACGAAAAAAGTTGAAAACATTTTTGGTACATTTTAAAAAATTATAGGGGATTGCCAAGGGATGTCTTGACCTCTCTACCCCTTTACAACAACCCTAAACCTAAGACAAAGGCACTAACCCTGAAAAACAAAAACTCTCACACTCTGCAATTTTGAATAGCAACTGAAAATTGCTGCGTATTGATTGAAGACTTGTTGCATAGCATACAAAGATTGTTGCTCAACTTTTGAAGATTTTGGGCATTACACTTTGTCATTTGTCTTAATTCTTTTTGAAATTTTTATTTACAGATATGTTTTCTCTGTCATCTCACTTGTTGTGCAGTCATGGAATATGCTCATCCAATCTCTCATAATTGTGAAGAGATTTACAAGACATTTTATATCATGCTTAGGTAGATGAAGAAGCAATTCATCGCAGGGATCTTGACTTGGGATTATATGAGGAGCATATCAAGCCCATTGTGACGTGAGGATGGAACACTAAGAACACTCAGCTTTGTATGGAAACCTATGCTCTAAATCCCAAATGGCATGCACTAAGACCTGGGAGAGTGCCTCTTAATGATGATGAAGAGGTGAAAGAAGGGCTCATGAATGCTCTTTGAAATATATATAGCAATTAAGAGGCAAATATACTTTGAATATAGTGGCTTTTCTTTGTCAATCTTTGGGGTCCTACATGTAGCAAACCAAAAGCAAGGGGATATAGGGTTTCAAATTTTCAATCATAGTTTGACTGTGCGAGTACTCCCTAGAACTCTCCAAATTCGCGAGGCAAGTCTGGTTGAATCCTCGTGAGTCTTTGTCCGAGTCTTGCCCTTGGACTCTCGGAGTCCCAGGCCCAGACTCTCAAATTCTAGGTGCGGACTCTCCAGTCTGTCTGGGCAAGTTGAAACAGCAAAAAGTGAGTTTTTTTCATATTTTGGCTCAGACTTGTCCATTTCAGGTTCAAACAACGAAATAGCAAGGAGGGAAGGATGGGAGCCGACAAGCATTTGGGCAGGAATAAAAGGGCACAGCCAAAAATGGTGGAAAGAACAGGAAAAAAAGTCATAAATTTGGCCCTATAAATGCATGTTTTTTCATTTCTGCCTCATATTTTCTATCATTGGATTTTTTCTCACATCTAAATTCTTGTGCAGCGTATCATTGCTGTCCCTCAAACCCATTTGGGTCTACACTCTCAAACCCCCACTAGCTATTAGGATTTATTGCCATTTAAGAAATTTGATTATAATGAGGGGGTCTGGAAGTGGAATTACACAAATGAGGTTTAAGTTGTCAACTAATTTTTTTTCTTTTTTTTGTGTAGTTCTATGGATTTTTTTTGCCAAGTTTTTGGTTGAATCCATGCCAAGTCCTAAGTTGGATTCAAAATTTTATGCTGCCGAGTCAAGTCCGAGTCCGAGTTTTCAAACATTGGTTACAATACCTCAATTTGACCTACTAGATGGTGGACACGGCATGGAAAGGATGTACTGGAGTAGAGGACGCTTGTCACTCAACTCCTTTTGTGGGTTGTTAATTTCACTATTGCAAAATGGAATTGGTCCACATACAACTCCCTTCATTTAGTCAAGATGAAGAGGCTTACCTCAAGATGAGCTTGAGAAGTTGGTGATTATGTATGGTGCCTTGCCACTTCTGGATTGTTAGACTTTGGTTGCATTATGGTATGTTGATCAAAAAGATGTCACAGATTGATGATGAGGCATGAGAGGAATTGGTTGGTGATCCGTCGGATGAGGCAATCCAAATTGGTAGTGATTAAAAAATTCAAACTCTATTTTTGATTTATTTACTATTTGAGAAAGCTCCATATGGGTTTTCCCTTGCTCAAATTTTTCAAACTGATATTCCTCTTCACTCCCCATGCTCTTTATCATATGTTGGAAGTTGCAAAAGTCCAAAAGAAAATTTGAAGTTTGGGGTGTTTTTGGTCAGTTTCCATGAACTAGGCAGAGTTAAAGGATTTTTGAGTTTGCTTTCTTGGCATGTTTTTCCTTCAACATTTAAGGATTTGATGAATGTTATAACATTTAAAGCATTTCAAAAAAAAGAAAAGTTGTCATCCAGGTGACTTTGAGGCCTAGTTGCAATGAATATTTCCATCACATAATAGTATAAATACATCTTGCTGACTTTTGTACTACATCCTTGTAATTATGCATATTTTGGTAATCCTAGGACTATTATGGGTCCAATTTTTTTTGATGTCCACATTTGAGGTGGAACATTCATGACAATAACTCACCTAGGTATAGAACCAGCTAAGATCTCCTCGTGAGAAGCTTTGTAAGACCAAGGAACAATTTTGAAAATTGATTTACAACAATTTTGAAAATTGATTTACCAATTTCCAAAATTCGTTACTTAAAACTCATTTCACAAATTATGCTTTTTGAAAAATTTCACAAATTATCCCTGTTGGATCATTCTGTAGAATGATTTATAAATCCCCAGTTTATGAAATTAACATTCTTTAATGTATTTTCTTCTTTTTTAATAGCTTCTACCGTTTCTTCATTAGGATCAACTTGGAGAATTCTTTGCAAAGGGAGGTCTTTACTGTCTCGTCAAATTGTAAACTGTTCTTTATTTTGGCCCCCATCTCCACTGTCTCTGATGCTAGCCTGAAATTTGGCTGTCTCTACCACTACTTTTGCATTCTCGATTCTTCAGTATTAGCATTGTCTTAATAAGATTTTTCTTGCCCCTTCCATTGGTCTCCCCACCTTCTCTGTATAACATTCTATCATTTTTACTGTACGTTGCTACCCCTGCTTGCACAAGCAATTCCCTACCTGAAATAAATGCAAAGTATTATGATGGTACCAATTATAATTTAAAAAAAATGAATTAAAATGAATGCATCACAGAATCAAAGGCACAGAATTGAAGAGCACTAATCAGAGTCTATTCCAGCTAGAGGATCATCTCTCAATTCAGAAATTGTTGATGGTTGTTTGTCTCCCTCACATACCTCAAAGCTCCTCCTTTCAACAAATTGAGATTTATAATAACTACACAAATTTACAGTGTTTGCACGTATGCAACACAACTCATCTTTCCTATAACTAGAAGTTGGTTGATTTTCATAGGGTTTCAACAAGACCATTACAATGAAATTCAACAAACAAGGAAAAAGGAAACAAGGCTTCAACTTACAAAGATCCTGGAACTCGGTCTAATACTGAAAATAGCATATCCTAAAATTAACAAGTTATTTTGGGCTCACTTTTGTGTCTATAACCCTTAGTGTTGTTTTTTAGGTTCATTCGGCCTTTAGACTTAGCCATATCCCTATCTAAGTGCCATATAACATTTTCATTCTTCTGATCAGAAAATTATATTGTTGTCTGATAGTTATATGTGATGTATGATAACTCCATAGCTTGTATTTGTGAATAATGAAATTTTAAAAAGCCATTAGAAGTCTCTAATTATTGTGGGACTAGTAAATAGAAACTTTGCTACTCCCAAGCATTCTTCCGTGGGAGATATGCTTCATGAGCTTCTTACCATTACCAAGTAGCTCAACTATGCCTTTGGGCTTTTTTGTTGTACTTAGCTATATGTGCAAATTTACAATGAAATAAATGTAACGTTGTTGGTCAGTTTGTTAGCTTTTGTGTTCTCTCAGTTGAGCTTTAATGTTATGTGATATGGTTCTATAATGAATATGGTGAATGACTTAAATATGAATAACTCAAAATTTCAAAATATTTAAAAATTTCCCAATTTTTAAATTCCTGTCCTCTGCAGGGTTCCTCCCAAATAGGCCTCTCATTCCCTGTTGTCCCATTCCTGTGTTTCCCATACCTGTCTCAGAATCATGTAGTAGCATATGTTTCATGAGAATATCTGGTTTCATGATGTGGTTTAACAACTGCATCCATGTGCCATCATTGTATATGCAGATAAATTGATTCCTATAGTCACTCTCTCATCCCACCAAATGATGAGCAGGTAAATCTACTGTCACTATATTCGTTTTTAATCGTGGAAAATGGTCTACACGGACTCACAGAAAGGGGTATACACAGACTCACGGAAAATAGAAGAGGGTAATCAAATATATGAATTAGCAGCAGTTTCACATCAGGAGATATGGCGATTTGCAATTCACTGATTATGCATTCCTCATATAGTGTTACTTTAAAACTCCGAAGATCATAAATCCTGTTTTGTATGTATTTACCTACTTTTGAAGGGACCATCCATGTAAATTCAATTCGTATAACAACCAAATTACATTATATTCGACTTCTATGCGGGGAGAGGAGGAATCCAGGATATTGAGTAGAACGAGAGCAGTTTCTATGTTGAGTTCTGTTGTGGTGAACTTGATGGAGTAAGTTTTGTTGATCTTGCTATGTTTCTAATAATTGTCAAGAGGGATCATAAGATTCATAACAATAGATTGATGCAATTATTTATTAAATAATATTAAGAACAACCCACCAACAAGGAATATGATATCGTCAAATAATTTGGGGTTCATGACTGTTATTCTCAACAAAATAACAGATTGGAGAGTTAACAATAGCAATGCATAAAAATTTAAATGATTAAACCACATGATGGCTATAACAAATGGAATGAATGCGAAAATTCTCTCTGTTTTATTAAGTCCATTTGGAAGATTAATCCTTAGATTGCAATCAATGGTCAGTTCTGTTTTACCAATAACACTTGGTGTCTCTTTCAGAATTTACAAATTATAGCAGACACAGAATGTTGAGACATTTAGGAAGCCAATTGAATAAGAAACTTTTTCTGTTTTACAGATTATTCTTGTTTAAATTCTCAAGCACTTTCATGTTTTTGGGTGTTATGTCTCATTATATCACTAATTGATTCCATTAATATCAGTTGAACTTCTCGTGAAACAAAATATTTGTATCTCCCACTCATATCTGCCATTCTTTTGCAGCATGAAACCCAGCATGATGAGGATGGATTTACCCTTATTGGTTTCACTCCCACAAATAAATCCACAGTAAACAAACGTGGAGATGATGAACGTGTCACAGGACTGCTTGCAAATTCTTCAGATCTGGCGAATGGTCACGCACGCTTTCGTCCTGGATTTGCACAAACACCACCTGTCACAGATGCTATGCCAATGGTAGATGTGTCAGATCAAAACAGGAGAGACTCAAAAAGAAATTACGAACAGCTCAGAGGACGTGTGAATAGAAGGGTATTCTTCTTGCTCCTGGAAGAAAGAATGCGATTTTGAAAGTATCTTCAGAATTTGGTTTTATTAGATTGTCACTTGTCTAGATTTATTATTATTAGCTTTATTATAGACTATTTAAGTTGAAAGGTAATGTTACAGAATATTAAGATTCAGCCTTACAAATTATTAAATGGTAGCAAGTAATGAAGTTTAATCCCAACTAATTACTAAATGATTTAATTTACAGGACCCTCGGGAGCCAGTATTATTGTTTACAAGACCTCTAGATCCAGAAAGATTGGCTGCTGCTGGGATTGTGCTTCCTCGAGGGCGTGTTAGGATGGGTCGTGGAGGGCGTATTTTAGTTGATCGGTGGGATCCTCTCACTCAAACACCTTTGGGGTGGGACAGGTCTCCTTTTTCAACAGAAAATCTTCAACCACCACCTCCCAGGCTGTAGATGTCAATTAGCAAAGTTAGCTCAGTTTAATTACTCTTTAGCTGGTAAGTGTCTCGGGAGCAATTGCAAATGCAAATCCAAGGCCTTCACAAAGAGGAATACTTATAGTACTCGTTGCTATTCGCAGAAAGCTAATTGCATAGATCTTCCTTAGCTATTTTTTTTTCCAGCAGAGATAAGTCTGCACGGGTCTCTGGTTGAGGCTCTTGTACTAGTAACTTTCCAATGTATTGCCTCTGAAAATTGGTATTCGTTTGAATCCACTTGAATGGTTTATGGACGAGATGTTATACAGCTATACCCATCATACAAGTTTGTGTATTCATAGTCACTGGAGGAGCAGTGAGAGTGACATTTTTCATGCCCAAAATGATGGGATTGCCAGCTGCTTGGCAGCTTCATTTGTTGTCACTCCTAATTTGGGTGTTGGATGTGATGTGGTCTTGATATGACCCACACTGTTGTACAATTATTCACTTTATCTTGTTCGGCTAAGGCAACTTTGCATTTTTTGATCTTACAGGCTCATGATGCGTACAGGTTTTTATTGAAACTACTCTTTATGGAGCTTGGGTGCTCATTTCTCCAATGTATCCATCTGTTGATTGGATCTTTCATACATTTTTTTGCAATAGATGAAGAGCCTGAAGAGCCCTTTCAGCGAATGGTTTCATGTTAATGTTCTTATTATCACGTCCCTGCAAATTGTTCAAGTTGTTACTTAAAGTACACTGATTGCAGAGGCAGCTACGATGTGTTTTCATTCTTTGACCTAAATGGCATGTACAAATACAAAGAATATGTTTACTAATTTTCAACTGTATGTATGTTCATTACTTGGTTCAAATAATTTCTTGAGATTTGCAAAGCAAGTCTAACTTACTGAAAGATGGGAGATATTTAAAGGCCACACTAGACTACAGTCAAATAAATCTATCAGATTTCCACAATCCATTTAAATTAAGCTTGAATTTCTGGTTTTGATTGTGTATGTTTTTTTGACATCAACGTTTCGGATCACACTCCGTGATCCATCATCAGGATGTAAGAGCATGAAGGATATGTAAAAATAAGATGCAGACCAGGCCTCTCTCAATAGATAAAAGAAGGGATAGGAGAGGAGATTAATTAGCAGTTTTAGAGAGAAGATTTTATTGGATGAACTTCTGCAAATGGACGCAAGGCACTTCTTGATACCTTCTAACCTCACGGTACTATGCAATGTATGTTTGTTTAAATAAGACTGACTTGTTGACAAGCATGATGATAAAGTTGTAATCATTGTGCACCATAGCTTGATTGCATTTTTGTCTACTGATCTAATCCAAGATTTGCTTATATTTCATTACAGCAAGGTTTGTGATCTCTGTTAAGTTCTCCAACTTATGTCAATTTAATTTGTTAGCCTATACATTGTCCACCATGATTATTATGGGAGTGTTAGGACACCTATGAGGTAAAATTCAACTTAACAAAATGAAGGCACTTTTGTGTGTGTAGATAAACAAGGGACACCATCTGCAGGGTTTCAACCTTAGACCTTTTCATTGAAGGCTCCAACATTATCTCTCTATCAGACCCTTGATAGGGCCAAAATCGATTTGAGTATATACAACAAACTTAAGTGGAAATATCATTGGAGACACCAACTTATATCTCCCCCCAAGCCCTTTTTGGAGGCAAAATTGTTTTGAGTATGTACAACAAAATTCAATGGAAGTTCAATTTTTCTATTGGATTTCTTTCTTGCAACAGAGAGCAAGTTGAAGAGCACTCACTTTTTTTATAATCTCAATCTTGCTTGACTCATACCAAACTTCGATCCTAAACCCAACTTTGGCACAAAATAGCACAAGAAAAAAGTTTTCGAAAACTTAAAAAAGATGTTTGTGGTATATCGGAGGCCAAAAATTACAATTCATCACTATGATTTGTTTTCCATTGTACATTGTATTGCAAGCAATGATCAATATTTAGCAAGTTTCAATTCAACTGAATTCAAAATCGTGTTGAATAAAAGTTATCAATAATTCTGATGGAACAAAGCACATATTCTACCTTCCTCATAATAAGCTGATAAAATTGATCAAATCATCCAAGGATCCAATACTAAACTGTGCCAAAAAATAGCAGCAGGATAATGGTGTGTCAACAAACACAAGACAGCTGCGGTACATGGTAGACTGTAAACGCATTTTATTTAAACGCTTTGTTTGTTCATTATACATTATGTTGTGGCATTGCCCAAATGTCCACATAATTAAAAAATATATTTTCAATTGAAATCAAAATCGTCTACAGGCAAGACGTCAAGAATTATGCAGAGAAGCACAAATTTTAACTTTTATTATTTAAAGTGGTGGAATTGATCAAATTTTGTAAGGATCAATTAGAACCAGCTTCACATCGCTATGTTTATTAGCATATGATTGTTTGTGTAGGCTACCATGCATTGTTGAAATTGGCCTTTCAATATGTATTGGTTATAAAGTAATGATGCTGACATAAAGCATCACAAGATTATTAAGTAAGCTTTGACAGAATACTCAGGGCATGCAAACATCATATTTGTAGTGAAAATATAAAGGTTTTGTAGTAAGCTTTGACAGAATACTCAGGGCATGCAAACATCATATTTGTAGTGAAAATATAAAGGTTTTGTAATGGATGAACACTATTTCAAAAGGCAGGCAAGGGAAATTGTTGAGATTAGGGGGCATTGGTTGGCAATGAGCCAACATTCCTCGCGAGATTCGTGACATGGTTTAACAACCTCATTGGTCTTTTATAAGTCTAGTGGTTGTATCGAACATTGATAGGTCGATCTTTTGGTGCAATGCCAACTACTACTTGTAACAAGTGGTATCAGAGCTTGGTCATAAGTTCGAATCACGCAAGCCACGATGAGTGACACTGGGAGGGGGATTGTTGGCAGTGGGTCAGCATCCCTCGTGGGATTTGTGACATGGTTTAACAACCTCTTGTGTCTTTTATAAGTCTAGTGGTTGCATCAGACATTAACAAGTCGATCTTTTGGTGCAATGACAATCACTACTTGTAACAACATTAATGCAACTTGAATGTGATGAAAGATTAGGTTTAAGCCAATCAAACAGAGCGACCATTAATAGATTAATAAGTTCCTATCATCCAAGAGTTGTTGATTTGTGGAAGTTTCAAAGAGACACTATGTGGCAATATGGTGTAACTCCTATTTTTATAGATGTAGTTGCTTTGTAAAAGGACCAGACAGGCTACATGACAACATGGTATAAATCAAGATAACCCTTCAATGAAGGAAAAAGAGGAATCAAGATAACCTTTCAGTGAAGGAAAAAGAGGTTTTAAGACAATGTTAGATATTTGGATGTATGAGAATATTTTGGGTTATGCATCACACTGCGAAATTTAGATGCGGTGGCTTCACAATTGCTTTATCCAAATAAGTGTCGGTTTGTATAAGAGAAAAACAACACTTCTGTTAGCGATTGTTTCATATTGACATCCAAAAAAGTGGTAGTTTTATGATCAACCTCTAATGACGAGCAATGGTTTGTCACATGACAAAACGATCATGGCATTCTAAGTTCCTCAAATTTGTTATGCTTCCTTTTTTTCTTGTTCTTTTGAGCTTATGTTATTGATTGTACAACTTATATATGGTAATGTATAATCGAAATAAGCATGTAATTGAGATTTAATTGGGAATTATAAGTGAATTCAAGTGTGTTATACAAATACAACACTATGGGGTGTCCATAGAGTTTTCAATATATATACAACACTATGAAGTGTTCAGAGTTTGCAATAGATCTTAGGGATTGAATACGTTTGATTTACATTGGTTGTGTGTCCGCTAGGCCTAAGGTTTGTAATGTCATTGAAGATGGTGATTATGTGAATAATTTGGTTGACATTTTCATGGAGTTCTCTCTCGAAGTTTGGGTTCTTCAAGGTGAGTTTGTATTGCCCTCGCTTGTGTGATTGCTTACGCTCATTACTGCATTTATTGAAGTTAACATTACTAAGAAGATTCTAATCTTTCATGTTCATTAAGATTTGATGATGGACAACTACATCAAATCTCCATTGTAGTTTATATATCAGTAGTGGAAAATGGTTATTGTAAAATAATTAGTCAATCTAATTAATTGCTAGCAAAACCATTTCATTTAATAGTTACATCATTTATGTAGGCATAGGTAGTAACTAATTATTGAAATCAATTGTTACTTTTTTCATTTAATTTGTTTTACCTTTCCAAATGACATCAACATATTTCATTGGAGCTATCTATATAGAATGCTTTAAACCACAATACGTGACCATTTTATATTGATAATTTATTATGAAGCATAATTCTACATATTGATTTCAAAGTTTGTTTTCTTACATAATTGTTTTTTGAATTTTAATTCATCAAATTACATGCTCACTATTCTTTATTTTAAACTCCACGAGACATCTTTTAAGATTGCTATATGATAATTTAAAATTATGAAGTGTCTAATTTATCATTTATAAGAAATTATTTTACACATTCACAAAAATAAAAGTGGGTGCAAACAAAATGATGCCCTTAAAGCTTACACATGGTTGAGGCCTAGATCATAAAATATAGAAACAATTTCAAGTTGCTACGGGGAAACAATAGTAGCAGAGGGAGGAGGGGGTCCCAATCACCCAACTTTCTGCATACATTAGTAGGGTTCGAAGTGTTTGCGGCTTTGGGTTTTTGGGCTTTGGGATAGAACTAGAAGTGATGCTTAAAAGACTTTAACTACGCAAAGAAAGGGTGACAAGCGTCTCAAAGACCCAAATGAGATAATCTAGAGATCATAGGAAGGCCTTAGGAAAATAATACACAAGGAAAAGTGGTTGATTCCAATATAGTGGCTAGACGGTAGGACTATGTGTTGCCAAACTGAGACTGACAATTGTAAATGTTATTGTTGGTTTAACATTAAAAACATGTGTAGATGGGGAGAGAGTCAATGATATCCATGAGAAGATTTATAATTTTAGGTGGGGTTTGGACCCCACTTCCAATATTTCCACCATAAACTGGTAGAATTGATACCAATTTTGTGAACCATATCAGTCAAAATTGCCCAATGATTGTATTAAAATTTTTACAATTCTAATTAGAAAGGTGAAACTTGGCTTTAGTTTCATTCGATAACATGACTCAGAGAAGTTTTGGAGATAAACCCTGCAAACTTTGAATTCCTTTCTTGTCAAATCTCATGGCATGCATCCAATGAAGCCTTGTCAATAGGGTGGTCTTGATCTTGCAAATGAGAGACCACCAAATAGATTGTTGGTTGATGGAAAGTCCAACCCGAAAGCCTTGACCATTTTTGAAAAGAAGGCTTCATGACATCCCAACCTCTCTAGATTCTTTTATAACAAAAGTACCTTCAATATGAATTGCATTCTTCATGGTGCGAAGGATTTGGAGCCTAATCCTCTTCCAAGTAGGTCATTCAAAAGGATGGCAAGAGGTAATGCAATGCAAAACAATAATTTCAAACAGGTCATGAACAAATTCAACCACCGATATGATTATCTATACCAACAACTTCCAAACCACAAAGCATATAACTGAAGTAAACAATATCAAGCATCCATCACCTTAACACACACAACACGTATTTTATCGTGGAAACCCTTGTTAGAGGGGAAAACCCACAGTGGGGATGACACCCTTTCTGAATGTTCACCCTATTAGGAGTGATTAGTACATTGTGTTGGTAAGTGATCACTTTTGTATGTTATGAATCACTTTTTTCTTGTCATTTATGGCAACATATCTGGCATATTGATCGATTGAATTGAAGTTAAGTTTTGGTAATTCAGTTTTGAGATCGACTAAGTATAGAAGTAGAAATACAAATGTATTTTGGGTATCGAAGATCGAGATCAATGATTTATCATGTGCGAGCTTAGAGGAAGATGCTATGGGGTATGTATTATAACATCTAAGATCGATTTGATTTTGGTGACGAGTACAAAGAGTTAGAGAGATTTGAAGACAAGCGACAACAACAGAACATCGAAACAGAGCAGTTGGATAACAACGATGATTTGGGGAGTATGACGTGGACTCCTGGCAAGCTAAGTTGGATTATGACTGTGGATAATCTATATTTTGGTTATGTAAGAGCCCTGACTTTGTGTTTTCTCTTTGCATTATTAATTCTATTTTGTATAGAGAGCCGACTATGTAATATTGGTTAAGAGAGCCGACTTGGTAATAAGATATATATATATATATATATATATATATATA
>MU226102.1:1899859-1915005 GCA_018584345.1 Thuja plicata
TGCCTATTGAATGCCTTTGGCATTTATTTCTTCTTACACACCATTAATGAGTTTTTCAACTCCATTAATGCACCTTGTCCCCCCTCTCTCTCCTCATTCTTCTATAAATAGAAGGTGTTTTTGAGCACAAATAGGCCTTCATTTTTAGAGTAAAATTGCATTGTTATGCTGTTAGAATAAACCTAGACTCATATCATATTTTAGATCTCATGTTCATGCATTGTTATTTTCATGCTTTTTAGAGCTAGAATGCATGTTCAGGAGAAATCTTTCTTGTTTTAACTCAAATATTTCATGCTAAGTCGTATATGTAACTGATAGTAGCGTAATCTGTGGGCTATTGTGTTACTTATCATACTCTTCTTAGTTAGAAAGGAATAGGTCAATTTTAGTTGCTTTATATGCTCATCTAACCATGTTTTCCACTAATGCAATGACCTATTGAAGTGTTGTATCTCTCTTAACAGGTACAAAAATCACACACACACCTGGTTAATACTAGACCTGATATATGTTATGCAGTAAATGCTTTGAGTCAGTTTATGTGTGAGCCTAACGAGATTCATCTTATGGTTGTAAATCATATTTTGAGATACTTGCAAGGTACTCCAAATTATGGACTCAAATATGAGAAAGTTTACTTGAATCTACATGGATTCACAGATTCTGATTGAGCTGGAAGTGTAACTGATAGAAAGAGAACCTCAGGTTGTTTCTTCAGTTTAGGATCCACCATGATATGTTGGATGTGTAGGAAACAGTCTTCAGTGGCTCAAAGTTCTACATAGGCCGAATATATTGCAGCCTCTATGGTGGGATTATTCGGTAAGCCCCTGAGACCGACAATCATCCATTGTGATCATCAAAGTTGTATAAAACTTTATGTGAATCCATTATTTCATGATAGATACAAGCATATAGAGATTCCTTATCATTATTTAAGAGACATGGTGGATAGGAATGTGATTCAGTTGGAATATATCAGTACAGGAGATGAGACAACAAATATACTAACCAGAGTGAAAGTTGAACACTTAAGGAAAAGTCTTGGTATGATTGAATTATAATTTGCATTGTAATATCTACTGATATATGTATAATATAAGATGTTTAACGTGTAAACTTATTTTGTCATATGTGTTGATATATAACATTATGGGCTCTAACCCCTGTATTCATATGTAAAAGGTGACGATCTTTTGGAGATAAATACTTGTATTCAAATATTATAAGATGATGATCTTGTAATATTGATATCATGTTGACTTAATATCACTCATGGATGTGCCATGATTTGTATTAGTTGTAATATGATGAAGGGTCACGTCTATGATAGATATGTTAGGAATAACAGTCCAAAAGACAACTGAGAGGGGGGGGTGAATAAGTTGTAGTATAGATTATTAAACTTTAAACTTTATAAACCAAATCTGCAAATGTAAATGATAACATAGTAAATACCAACACCATAACACAATATTTGTTCTCGAGGAAACCATGTTAAAGGTAAAACTCCGGTGGGAATTAACACCCACAAAATGATGTACTGAGAGTATAGTATCCGTGTTAAAGGATTTAGCCCTGTTAGGAGCTTATTACAACATTACAGTACACAGTCCCTGTTAGGAGACATACCCTGTTAGGAGACAAAAGAAATAGTAGGCTCACTGCCCAAAGAAGGTTTAAACCACCCTCAAGGATTTACTATCCAAACAAGTGTATAAATACAATACACAATCCAGTGAACTGTCTAATAGCAACTGTCTTTGCTTGGTCAGTTCCAATGAAGTATTCTTCTTATAAACTCTTCTCTACATCCAGTAGCCAAACAATCCTCGTAGCTTTCACTTCTTCTTCTTTTCAATCTCTATCACACCTTTTCAAAATAAAATATCACTCATATATACCCTCTTACAATAATTTATTAGGTCAGCCATTTAATCTTTCCTAATACATAATTAATTAATTAGGTCGGTCAATTAAGGATTTCTAATAAAAAATAATTATTTGACCCCTTGCTAAGATACACACGGTACCCATAACAAGTAAACATCAATTACAATCCATCACATATACTTCCAGATCCGCAATCCACACTCACAATTTATTTTACACGCTACATGTCTGAAGTCGGCCACCAATTAGGTCTTTTTCAAAATACACACCATAGCTGATGTCATCAGTAACCAAACAACGATTGAAATCAACCCATTACTCCAACATATGTCAGTTGTCCACTATTAAGCTTGCATCATATGAAATATCTTCGCCAAAAAGATATACCCGAAACACAGAGACCTTCTCTGTCCAGAAACACAGTTACAGTCCAGAAACCAGTTACAGTCCAGAAACCAGTCTTCACCAAATCAACTGTAATATCCTCAATATGCAACATAAAGCTAAGCGACCTTAGGAATAAGGTCAACACACATTCTTCTGTATAAATCCAACTTTGATCATTCTGAATCATCTGTACAGTGTCCGTACACTCCTTCCAGTCAAGTAACCAGTATGTCCTCTCCATAGAAATATATGTTGACATCAGTGACAAAACATGAATATAAACAGCATGATCGGAAACCAAAACTGATATCATCCAACAATCTCCCCCTTTGGCATTGATGGAAACATATGGGAAAATCCATATGCATTAACCCAAAAGTACTCTCTCTCAATACAATCTTCTCAATATCCTCAACACAAATCTCCCAAAAAAATAGGGATTTTCACATAGATTCCTTCCCCCTTTGGCAACAATGGCAAAGGGTGCCATAACTCATCTATAGTCTTCTGTAAGGTGTAGCTTTTTCAAATCTTCATGTTCATCAACCAGGTGCAAGATCACCTAAATGTACTCCATAGTATTCTCTTGCGATCACTCCCCCTAAGGAGTAGATCCATACATCAAGTCCAGCGAATGATATAGCTCTGAGATCCACTGGACTGATGCACATCTACATCATTTAGTTACCACTGGGAGGGGCCATCACCCCAAGCTTGCCTCTGAGATATTCAAAATCATCTTTTGGAAAAAGGTTTAGTAAATATATCTGCTATTTGTTCCTTGGTGCTAATATACTCCAGTTTAATCTCTTTATCTGCTACCTTTTCCCTCAAGAAATGATACTTAATAGAAATATGTTTAGTCTTTGAATGCATTACAAGATTCTTTGACATATTCACCGTGCTAGTGTTATCACAATGGATAACCACTGGTTCTTTAAAAATTATTCCAATGTCCTTCAACATTTGTTTCATCCAAACAACTTATGTACAGTTTATTGCAGCAGCAACATACTCTGACTCAGCAGTAGATTGAGCAATACAGTTCTACTTCTTACTAAACCAAGATACCAGTCTTTTTCCAAGGAAAGATGCACCACCACTTGTACTCTTCTTGTCATCCACATTACCTGCCCAATCAACATCAGTATAAGCCTGCACAGTAAAATCTTCTGATTTTCATTCCACAATCCATATTCTATTGTCCCTTTCAAATATATAAAAATTCTTTTTACAACAGCAAAGTGTGTCTCTTTAGGATCTGCTTGATATCTAGCCACAATTCCAACTACATTGGTAATATCTGGTCTAGTGTGAGTTAGATATTTTATACCTCCAATCATTGATATGTACTTGGTCTGTGCAACACTTTGAGTCTCATCATTATTTTTCAATTTGTGTCCAGTCACCATAGGTGTCCTAACAGGTTTACAATCTTCCATTCCAAACTTCTTCAACATTTCCTTAAGATACTGGGTTCGAGATATAAAAATGCCTTTCTTACTTTGATTAATTTGCAAACCAAGAAAAAATTTCATCTCCCCAATCATTGACATTTCAAACTCATTCTCCATTTCTTTAGCAAATTTCTTACTCATTTTATCATTGCCTCCAAAAATGATATCATCAACAAAAACTTCTATAATTAAGATTTCATCTTCATCAGTTCTTAAATACAAATTACTATCTGTATTACCTTTTCTAAAACCAAGATGAAGTAGATATTTTTCCAGTCTTGCATACCATGCCCTTGGTGCTTGTTTCGGTCCAAATAGTGCCTTCTTCAGTTTGCAAACCATGTTTTCATCATCTGTCAAAGGAAAACCATCAGGTTTCTCAATGTACACTTCTTCTTCTAGATCATCATTCAAGAATGCTGACTTCACATCCATCTGATATACTTTAAAGTATTTATGTGCATCACAAGCAAGAAATAATCTCACAGCTTCCAATCTAGCAACAAGAGCAAATATTTCTTCATAGTCTATGCCTTCTTGTTGTGAGTAGCCTTTACATACCAATCTTTCCTTGTTTCTTACCATTGTTCCTTCCTCATCCATTTTGTTTCTAAAAACCCATTTAGTTCCAATGACATTTTTATTCTTAGGTCTTGGAACCAGTTCCCAAGTATTATTTTTCTTTATCTGGTTAAGTTCTTCTTCCATAGCTTTAGTCCAAGATTCATCTCTACATGCTTCATAAGTAGTCTTTGGTTCAACTTGAGAAATCAAGCAAATTTCATCTCTAGCTTTAGATCTATTCATCATCCCTTTGTTTGCATCACCAATAATTTGATCTTCAGGATGGTTCCTCTTGACATACCTTGGTGTTTTCAATGTCTCAGTAGCTTCAGTTTGTTCTTCTTCAATCTCATTCTCGATCATCAAGGGTTCTTCAGGTTCAACAAGAACCTCTTTTGTTTATGTTATCTGACCACAATCATATATCCTTTCATGAATCTGAAACTTTTCATCTATCCTCACATTGGCGCTTTCAATCAGCTTTCTCAATCTCAGATTGAAACATTTATATGCTTTACTCTTAGTAGAATAACCAAGAAAGATTCCTTCATCACTTATAGAATCAAACTTGCCTATCTCATCATCTCTCCTGATATAACATTTACTACCAAATTAACTGAAATATTTTACAGTAGGTGTATGATCAAAACATAATTCATAGGGTGTTTTACTTGTACCTTCTCTGATATGAATTCTATTCAAGGTGTACACAACAGTGCCAACTGCTTCTCTCTAGTGAACATGTGACACATTTCCTTCTAGCAACATAGTTCTAGCAGCATCTAATATAGTTTTGTTTCTTCACTCTTCTATCCCATTCTGTTGTGGAGTTCTAGGAGCTGATGTTTGTCTATATATTCCATGCTCTTCACAGTATGATGTGAATTCTCCACCTCTATCTGATCTCAAACATTTTATCTTCAAACTAGATTCATTCTCAACTTTTGCTTTAAATAACTTGAACTTGTTGAATGCTTCAGATTTATGTCTTAGGTATGTAACCCACATCATTCTAGAAAAGTCATCAACAAAAAGTATAAAGTACCTTTCACCATAGTATGATCTTGTTCTTGTAGGACCACACAGATCTATATGCACCAGATCCAACTTCCCTTTTGCTGAGTACTCTTTTCTCTTGAAGGTGCTTCTAGTTTGTTTCCCCATAACACGTTCTCTACACATAGTGTTAGATGGCTTCACAATTTTAGGTAGATCTCTTACTGCATTGGTTGTACTTGCCTTCACAATGTTATCAAAGTTAACATGACAAAATCTTTTGTGCCATAACCAGATGTCATCAACCTTGGAAATAAAACAAGAAGCTTCAGATGTGTTCAATTCAAATACATTACCTCTGGATTTGGTACCAGATGCTATCAAGTCTCCTGTTTTACTCTTGATAGAACATTTCCCATTAATAAAATTTAATTGATAACCCTTGTCCACTAGCTGTCCAACACTCAACAAATTATGCTTAAGTCCATCAACAAGTAATACATTGTTAGTGTTAGTCTTTCCATACAAAGAAATAGATCCAATCCCAACAATAAGTTTAGGAGCATTGTCACCAAATCTAACAACACCACCATCATGTCTTTTCAAACTTACAAACTTGTTTTTATCTCCTGTCATATGATGTGAACAACCACTATCTATAACCCATTCAAATTTCTTTTCAATATGGGATACTTAAGCTTTTTCTTCATGCATAGGTTCATCATCCTTAATAGCAATAAATCCAATTTCATCATAGTCACCATCATCGTCATCAAATATTCCCTCACTAGCATAATAACATTCCTTGTCTTTAAAAAATTTAGACTTGAAAAACTTAGGTTTGTGCTTTGGAATTCTTGTAGGACATCTAGATGCAAAATGACCAATCTTGTTACATGAAAAACATTTCAAATGTAATTTGCCTTCAAATTTAACCTTACCTCTCTTTCCTTTTCTAGCAATCAGTACCACAACTTCATCTAGCTTCATTTCTTCTTCCTGTATTTGTTCCCATTTATCAACATAGGCTCCAAGTTCTTCTCTTAAATCACTACTGCTTGTGCTTGCATTTCCAGGTAAGATCCTTTTATTCTTGTGCACGATCGCCTTGAATGCTGACTCAAATTTAGGTAAAGTGTCTCCCAATTCTGCAGCCTCAAATGTAGTTAGCTTTCCAATCAACATTTCTCTGGTGAAGTTTGGTGTCAAAGGTATGATCTCCTATATAGCTTGAACTTTGGTTCTATAAGCAGGTGTCAAAGATCTGGGTATTTTTGCAATCACTTCTTCCTCACTGAAAGTTCCTCCAGAGTTCCTAATACCAGTAACCACTTTAGTAATTCTCTGTCCATATGCTCTGATGTTCTCATTTTCTCTCATCTTTAGTGATTCCATTTTTGTCTTCCAATTTTGTAACTTTGCCTGCTTTGTAAACTTGTCTCCAATGTATAATGCTTCTAATCTTGTCTAGGTCTCATGTGCAGAATCCAAGTCCTTTACTTCAGTAAATTATACTTTTGATAGTGCGCTGATCAAGGATTCCCTTGCAACCATATTACATGAAAATAGCTTCTTTTCATCTTTAATGGCTTTCTCTAATTCATCCTCAGTTGCTACCTTTCCTTTCCTCTTTGTCAAAGTTTTCAGGATCAAACTTCAGACTATCCTTCCTGTAGTAAGTCATCTTCATGATCACCTCAAGCTGTTAAAATTTCTCTCTGAGGACCACAAACTCTGATAACAAATGTTAGGAATAACAGTCCACAAGACAAGTGAGAGGGGGGGGGGGGGGGGGGGGGGGNGGTGAATCAATTGTAGTATAGATTATTAAAATTTAAACTTTATAAACCAAATCTGCAAATGTAAATGATAACACAGTAAATGCCAACACCATAACACAATATTTGTTGTCGAGGAAACCCTGTTAAAGGTAAAACCCCGGTGGGAATTAACACCCACACCACGTTGACATATTTACAAAATCTTTTGTAGCATAAATTGTTCAACTTTTCAATATTTCTTGCTTTGTTCACTTGAGCATGTGATGCAATACATGGTGATTGTTGGCATATATCATTGTCATTCTATTATGTAAGTAATATTTCCATATCATTTTGATTGTGTAAAAACTATTTCAAATAGTTATAAGTTAGTTGGCCAGGTATGCCCACCCTAGTTGGTTATTTGCCAACCTTTTTTGTATATATTGCTATCATTCAATATTATTATTTTTCTTTGACCTTCCCAAACTGATTATATTGTTGACAATGTACTTAATTTTTACATGAGTGTCTAATTTTTTTATTCTAGTAACCTATCAATTTCTTACCATAACATCCTATATTGATTGTAAAATCACATAAACAAAGTATTTTATTGATGACAACATTGTGATATTATAATTGCTTCTTGATTGTTATTAATATTAATTTGTAAGAATAATATTGTGTTGGTGTATAATGTGGACATGATTACAACACATTTGAGTGGGGTTTCATCAATAATTATTAGAGATAATACAATTCACAACACCTTATAGTTTTTGTTAACAAATGGCGATGGATTACTTCCTTGTCATTTGAATATTTTTCCTTTTCAATAAACAACCAGATCAATATATCAAACCTTTCCATATGCTTGCCCTTCCAATATACTCCTTGGCACATGGAAGAAGCCCACCTTTTTGATATACTAGTTGATATGTGAAAGAGATGTTAAAGCATGCATGAGAATAGAGAGTTGCATGACACTTAAGCGACATGTAAAAATGAATTTTCCTATAAACAAAACTTGTTTAGAAATAAATTCAAACCTCTTTCAATAAAGATTTATGTCTCATGATAGCAATAGATGGGTAACAAAGGGAGATGAAAATGGAAATCACAACGTCCTTATCTTTCTTTAATTATTTATAGAGATGAAGCTATAAACATCATTTCTACAACCGTGTTAGACATAGATGCACCAATTCAATCATGATGGTGTTAGAAGCTAGGGTTGTTGTGGCACCAAAAGATTGACCTATCAATGGCTGATACAACCACTAGACTTACAAAAGACACAAGAGGTTGTTAAACCATGTCACGAATCTCACGAGGGACACTGGCCCATTGCCAACAATCCCCCTCCCAACGTCACTCGTTGTGGCCTGCATGATTCAAACTTGTGACAAAACTCTGATAATACTTGTTAGAAGCTAGGGTTGTTGTTGCACCAAAAGATCAACCTGTCAATGCCCAATACAACTGCTAGATTTATAGAAGACATGTGAGGCTTTTAAACCATTTCACAAATCTCATAAGGGACGCTGGCCCACTGCCAACAGATGACTTGATTAATTAATGTGAACTAAAGATACCATAAATATCAAATATGATAATTCAATTTAGTTTTAAAAAATTGTTTAAACATTAGACTCTTCATAAAGAATAACTTATTTCTCTAAATATCTGCCTTAAAAAATGAATAAAATGAACTAAATTTATTTTAAAAAACTCATATATAAATATTAGGAGCAAAAGAAACAAAGGTCATTAACATAAGCTAATGCTGCAACAACTAAAGGATATCAATTGTTTTGAGTGAGAAAATATGAAGTAGTATTGGTGAATATACAAATGCATTGGAAATTGCTCTAAATACCATTCATTCTCTCTGCTATGCCATTAATGGGACTTGTTTTTACAAATTGAATAAATATGAGGAATCAATAATTGAGAGCACAAAATAATGATAAAAATGAACAAGAGTATTCAAAAATATTTTATTTGAAACTCTAGAAGCAAAAACAAGGACAAAATAGACGAGCTAAGTGCACATGGATGAAAAATGACAACTTTGAAACAAATGTAGGTCCATAAATGAAATGAAGATTAAAAGATTAACAAATGAAATGGACAACATATTTAATGAAATCCATATCATTCGTTCATGATTAAAACTGATATAAGTAAAATATAAATATTATTTTCTTATATTTAGCATTATGTACAATAGTTTTACATTTTTAATCTCAATATTTTTGTGGAGCATAAGATTGACTTGGTTTAGTCACGATGAGTATGAAATTCAATTCTTAATTTAAATATTCAAATTCAAATTCCAATTTTAAATTTGTCACTTCTTTTGAGTAGACATTGTAAGTCAATTTAACTCACGTTTTGTGAATTGCTATGTCATGATATTAAAGATATTCATCATATGTTTTTGTGAATTGTTGCTATGTTTTGATATTAAATACATTCACTGTACATTTAATTCATGTAAGTGTTAGGAAGGATAAATCTTTAGAGCACACTTCATTTTCTAAAGGACAAACAATCATTATTTGTATTAGGATCATATTTCATTTGCATGTTGTTTTGAAATATTTTGTTAGAGTCATAAAGTTGGTCTATATAAGGGATTGACCTATAGAAAAACTTGATCCTAACGAATTGATAGTCTCCCCTTAAGTGTTTGTAAACACTACCTTGACAAATTTAAACAAAGGAAAGATAAAGGCAAAGACATATTTGTTGCAAATTTCTATCAGATCATTCTTATAGGTCACAACTCATTCATGCACACCAAACTGTTTTTGTGATATAAATATTCAATTTTAAGAAACTCAATTTCAATCCACCTTTTTTATGCTACAAAGAGTTTAAGACATTTACATGGTGAACACTAATTTTATATACTTACACAACTAAATTTTGTATAATATTAACATTAAGCCTTTATCATTATTTTCAAAATTAATTTTTTTTTATATATTACCTTTAATTTCCAAAAATTTGAACCCTCATCATTAGATCTTCACAACTAAATTTTATATAATATCAATATTAATTCTTTATCATTATTTTCAAAGTTCAAATTTCATATATTACCTTTAATTTCCAATAGATTTCAACCCTCCTAGTTAATTTTTTTTTTTCATAAATTAGATCAATTAACCTATATTATTTAGGTAAAGTTATTTATTTATTGTTTTTTTAATATTAAATAAAGCAATTTACAATATATAACAGCTAAAGTTATATTCTTCATAAAACTATTGCTAGAGATTTATGATTCGTCCTCGATCTCTCTCTTAATTTCTTCTTTGAGATGATATTTTCTCAAAAGAAAAAGTAGTGTGATTTATTCGATGCAAATGTAGCGAATTCTTCCTACTAAATAAGAATACTTGCCGACAAAGTAGGCTGGCAGATTCCTGTGCATCAGATTTTTTTGCCACAGCAACTTTACGTAAGAATCTAGGTAGACCGAGTTGCGGATTTGGAACTGGGTTCTGTTCTTTTGTAAATTTATATCTCATAAGTTGAAATCTCAATGAAATGGTGATGGCAGTGCGATTCCAGAATTTATTTATCTGGGATATTCTTTCCTTCACCTTGTAGCAGAAGCAATCCTTAGGCATTGTTGGGATAAAATTCAAATTCTTCTGTCAAAAAGTAGCAGAAGGACCAGGATTCAATGGAAAATAATATGTCCAAAATCAGATGCCCTCAGGACTTTACAAGCTTGGAGGACTTATCGATTTGCTCCAGTATTTCCCAATTTCATGGTTGGGATTTGGATGCTGTAGTATATTCTATACTGGATGGGACTGTCAAAGAAACACCGACAAGTTCTCTATATAATAGCTTGAGTAACTGGGTTCCAACCACAGAACAAACTGCCTATCATAAAGAAAGGATTTCGCAAAATCAACTAGGTGGATTAGATTCAATAGAATTTTTTTTGATAGGGAAAAAGGTGATTATCATTATAGTTCAGCCCAATCGGATAATTTTTTATGATTATCAATCTGATTCATCTCAATGCCAAACCCCATAAACTACTATTTTTTATAGGGGAAGGAATGATTATCATTACAGTCTATGGCTAGGTGAACCCTTACAAGAGAGTTTAATTGATGGAGAAGAAGCGACTGTCATTACAGTTCCTATATAGGCCAAACCCCACAAGGTAAGTTTTTGGAAAAGGAAATAGGTGATTATCATCATGTTCCATCTCTAGGCCAAACCCTGGAAGAAAGTTTTTATGACAGGGGAAGAGAGGATTTTAATAACAGCTATTCTTTAGACCAAACCTCAAAATACACTATGGACAACGATGGATTGAGAGACCCATTTGTTGGCAATGGAGATAATAGGGGGCGGAGGAATCGCCAACAGCAAGTAGGTTCTAGGTCAGAGCCGCAGTCTAGCTGTGCTGCTATGATGGCAAAGATAGTGTCTCTGCCTTCATGCATTATAGGGGGAGTGTCCAAAGCAGTAGGATATGGAATGACAGTGGCAGGGGAAGTTTTATCTCATATTGGCATGGGCAGAAGACATGGAGAACCACAGAGGATCCAGCAACAAAATGGCTTTCTAGACCCCTTTCCACCATATGTTCAGAATGACGAGCCTCCTGTGATTCCAATTCAATCAGAAGCATTAGCTTTTATTATAAACTTTGAGCAACAGTACGGGCGTTATCATCCTTACTTTGTGGAATCAAATTTCATTGATGCTTTAAGAAGGGCAAAGGAGGAATACAAATTTTTGTTTGTGTATCTTCATTATCCAGACTATCCACACACCAATATCTTTTGTCAGAACACTCTCTGCTCCGAGCTTGTTGTACAGTACTTGAATGCTACCTTTGTTTGCTGGGGTGCGACAGTGAACAGCAGCGAAGGGTTTCATGTGATCAATACCTTACAAGCAGAAACGTTTCCCTTTTGTGCACTTGTAACATCTGCTTCACATGAAAGTCTTGCAGTATTACAGCAGGTTTGTCTCTGATGCTCCCATCAATTTTTTCAAGTTCATTTTTAGATTGGACAGTCTATTTTGTTACTTATTATCATCATTATTTCAAGATGCAAACAATCGAATCTGGATAGCTTCTCAAAGCATAGGCATATCCATATACTCGAAGATTTCACCATCACATTTCTGTTATCCGTTTTTTGATATAAATATAATTAGAAAGAGCGAAAATTGCTTGAATGCATCAACTCACAAGAGCAGTTGCTGGATTACCTGTACCATTTTGTCTTGTTTAGCAACCTGTGTCCTCCCTCTAAATCTTCATTCCAGATGAGCTCTGGTGTTCCCAAAAATATTATGAAGTTCTTGCTATCGTTAAAATGTCAATTACTCCATTGTAACTTTTTATTTTATGCAACCTCGTTGACCATCTGTTGAACTAATAGTGCTTCTATGACAAGAATGCAGAATAAAGTATTTTTTTATAATTTCTTCATGATCATAATGAAGCTAATGTGTATAAGAATTAATTGGTGGCTCATTTATAATATAAAAACAATACCTATATCTGTAGTCATGCAAACAGCTTAAACATTAGGTTTAACCTCCTAGAATAACCTATTGGTTTTAATATGGGCGCTGCCTTCTAAAAACATGCTAACAATATCTCATAGTATCAAATATTATATAATGCCCTCCCTATGACTACATCCCAAGTTCACATCCTCTATCAAACACCCGCATTATTTACCAAACACTACTAGACTATACTCATCCTTCTTTGTCCTTACGTGTTACAAACATGTCTTCCTATCAAGCTGCTTCAAAAATCAGCTCAGTCCTTGAGTCACCGAATTACCCACCTTGGTCACTTGAATACTTCAGTTAATGGGCCTTAGCCTTGGGGTACTTACATTTCTCCTTGGCCCTTGACCTTAGAACCAGTTCTTTCCATTGCCAACTAATGAGGTATTTTCCTCCTTCCACTACTTAAGGTCAAGTCACCATTTCCAAGCAATCAAATACATGCTAGCACAGATAGGACACTATTTACCAGGAGAATGTGTCCATCGATCTCAATTGTCTATTTAGTAGATGATTTGCAAAGTTCAGAGGAAACACAATTTGCTACAAACCCTCCAAATTTAGCTCCACAATCAAACAAGATTCTTTGATTCCATCATCACCCTAAACAGGGGTCTTTCTATGCTTTTGTCTCAAAATTTAACAATATATGTGGTAATATCAATTTCACTTACCATATCTTATGCAAGATGTCAATAGCCTCTTGTGTCTGATCTGCATTTCAAAGGTTCTCAAGAATTGAGAGACATGCAGTTGTGACAGCTTTGTATCCTATTTCCCACATAATGCAATACAGCTTATGGGCCTCTACACCATGGCCGAACTTAATCATTGCTCTGATTAAAAATCCATAGATTGATCCATCTATATAACTTTCTCAGATAAATTTTATAACCTGACTTAAGTTGCTCAGTTGGCCCACAACCAAAGATCAAAATAGCTTTGTCAACTCTATGATTTTCACTAAGAGCATGAATTATTATATTGTATGCCTTCAAATTTGGAGTATAAATATATACACAGTGGCTTTTTGAAAGTCGATTGCTGAAGTGCAGATGGCTATCTCTTAAAACTGTCAATATGATGCATGATGCATAGGTATTAATTCACTTAGTCTTAGAAGCAATAATTTTTTATTGGAAAAATAGTTTTTTTCATGGGAGCAAAAATTGTTTGGGAAATTAATCGGCAAATCAAAAGTACAAGAGTTTTTGAAAAAAAATATGGGGAAAATTTTGGATTTAAAAAAAAAAGCATAAAAAATTGTAGAAAAAGAGACAAAAATTAATTTTTTGAAAACTTAAGGGCATTTCCATAGCATAGAGATATAGAGAGGAAATAAAATAGAATTTAACTCGTGAATTGCAGAAAATAGATTGTCATTTATATTCATTTGTTGATTGCATAGGAAACTGTTCAGTTAACTTTTTAAGAGGGCAGTCACCAAATAGTAAATAGTTGCCCAAGTGTGAGATCAAATATTAGCCAAGTCTGAAGTATCTGAGATCAAAATGAATTGTAGAAAATAGATTTTTTTTGTTTATATTCATATTGCTGATTACATAGGCAAATTTTCAGTTAATTTTTTAAGAGGGCAGTCATCAAATAGCTGTCTACGTCTGAGATAAAATATTAGCTAAGTCTGAAGTAACTGAGATCAAAACTTATCTGACTTTTAAAGAGGGCAGTAACCAAATAGTTGTTTAAATCTGAGATCAAATATTAGCTAAGTCTATGAAGTAACTGAGATCAAAATTTATCACACAGCAATCTAGCTACTGTTAGGAATTTATCAAAAGTGGAATTTATTAAAAGTGGAAACCATTTTGAAGTGATCCAAGACTTTCATTGTGATTGAGGCAAGGAGTTTTGTAGGGGTAGTTCAATATTTGAGAAAGCTATTAATTATTAACTATAGGGGTTCGTTGCTTCGCTGTTAAAGGGCCATCTATAATAGTGCACAATAGTTATAATTTTAAATTAGTGTATAATATTAATTATATATTTGATCGCATCAGAATCCATGGGGCGAGGTGTGCAGAAAGCTTGGTGTTAGCCATGTATAGGACTTAGTCGGGCAGACCGACGGTTACCACCGTCAGTCCGTTACCTCCGTCTGTGGGAACGGGTGGCGACGTTTGATCGCACCGGTTCGAGATTTATATATATGCTGGTACTTTGTAATTAAGGCAGCATGTTCTGGTGGCTACAATGTATGTACTTCAATATAGATGTAAATAAAAGAACTTTCGTTAAAGCATTCTTGTAATCCTGTCTTATAAAGTCTATGCATGAACTTGGTTAGCCCAGCGGGTAAACATTTGGCGCCGCTGCCTAGACAAACCCGGAACTGGATGGCGTGCGGAGACAATGGGATTGTCCGTTGATGAAATAAACCCCGAAGCAGACGATGCACGTACAGAGCTGTACGAAGGAGAAGATAACCAAACAAGAGAATTCAGGATTCTATTGCAGGCGGCGATAGAAACGTACGTCCGTAGGGAAGCATACG
>MU226102.1:1931474-1944934 GCA_018584345.1 Thuja plicata
TAACAACTAGAATTGTGCAGTTTCATTCTTGCTTAGCTGATTGAACCTTCAACAAAAGTCCAGCCTACGAGCAACAATGGATGGCCGGGTTCATACCTTCCTTCCCGTGCTTCTCTATCCCTATCCAACCCAGGGGGTGGGCATGAGGAGTAGAGAATCTGCCATAATATAAGCCGTAGGGCAGGCGAACCTTCTGCACCATTATAGGCCTACCCCTACAATAATCTATTTTAGGGCCCCGACCCCTATATTTTGAAGGCGACGGTGACGGTAAGGTAGGCAAGATTACAGGCGCCTATAGAATGGTAGGGCTGAATTCAATGAAGATTACGGCCCCGGCTTTTCTGCGTGCCCTACCATTCTATAGGGAGGTATAGCCTATCGCCATGGTAGGCTCCAAAGTATGATAATTTTTTTATTGAATCTATTGTCAACTGCCCTAAAGTAAAAAAAAAAAACATTCTTCTTGTGCTCAGAGATCTATTTATAAACCTTCAATACCTAAATTTCATTTATGGCATTTAGAATGCCCATGCTCATTTTCATCATCTTCACATGGCTTTGTGATTGGATGTGTCAAATAGGTTGCTCCATATCTATTTATAGACCTGCATAGCTAGGTTTCAATTATGGTAATTAGAGTGCCCATACTCATTTTCATCATCTTCACATGGCTTTGCAATTAGATATGTGCCTTTGAGACCAATGGCATTTTGGTTTGATTTGGATGGTTGTACAACTTCATCTAAATCAATTTTGAACATTAGTAGCATCCTTGAAAGTGCAGGGAAATATGTGGAGCTTGGTGTTTGAATGATAGGGGTCCAACAAACTCCATGTTTGAAGGACGCATAGACATTGAAAATTTTAAAATACTGTAGAGGTTCAAAGGCAACAGTTCGGAGATTTTGATGTTTGGATGAAGTATAATTGCTAGAGGGAATTAGGTGATTGGGGGTTAAGATGTAAGTAGGCTAGATGAATAGGCAAAAAGAATAGTTTGTGGGCTCTAGAAGGAAGAATGGTGGGACAGTGGGAACTAAGAGGTTAGGATCCTTGCTAATAATTTTCAATTGGTATGTTGGTATTAGAATCTCTGAAGATTCAATGGAGAAAAGGCTATGGGGATTGAGAGAGTGGAGATTAGGATGCTCTTCAGACAATTTTGTAAGAGGTAAGATGGTTGGGGCTACCTTGAAGGTTTGTGGAGGTGAAGCTTGAAGAGTGGGGTTTAGGGAAATCAAATTCCTTATGCTACTTGGGAGAGAGAAATGAAAAGGTTTGTGGGTCTGCAAACATCTTTCCAAGGGAGAGCAGTGATTGAGACTTTTGGATACTCAATACCATAACGTTGAGGGAAAGGAAATCTTGAAAGCTTTTCAATTTTGGGGTTTAGGGTACCATGATACGTTATCCCTCAAGTAGGATCGTAGGGAAAAATTCTCTACCATATGGTATAGCGATGATTGGGGCTCAAGCAATAGGAGTTGTGAATGCAAGTGGACACTAGGATTTGGACTTTGGCCCTACTCCTTACACAATACAAAGTTTAAGTGGATCCATGAAGGCTTGCAATCGAACAAGTAGAAAGGAAGTGGCAATTGAGGATTGGGGGAACGGGGAAATAGGGGTGACAAAAATGAGAAAAAAAAACTGGAAACGATTAGGATATAGAAAAGAGGAAACATGGAGATGTGAGAAATCAAGGATTGAAGGAAAAGGATGACAACAAGAAATACCTTAAAACTCCAGTAGGTAAGACAAAAAGGGTACCAGCCTCACCCAAGGTTGGAAATCAAGTCAATTTCTGCTAACTTTCTATTGGCCCCTTATTCTTGTTAACTTGGTATTCTTGTGCTTGCTTTATTACCCTAGTTATGATCATCCTTTGGCTTTTAAGTCCTCATTGGAGTTCCATGTGTCATCTTATTGTAGTGTGAGGGTCCTTCCTATCATGGTTTTAGGTTAATTTTTTTTGCAAAAATAGCGAGATAGCAATTGTGCACGATGTGTTATGGAGTCTGGAGTCATACCTCCCAGCTTATTTGATGTAGCATTGTCCTTGTGTTGATCCTTTTGTGCACATCTTGTAGAATAAATACTGAACTCTTGTCAGCTTGACACAATTGGCAATATTTGACTGCATTACTCAGCTTCTTCACATCGTGGTTTCAAGTGTGGACTCCATTTCCACTCCTGCAATGCATGACGGATTTATCTTTTCTAAAGCAAACTCTGATGTGGTTTCCATGTTGGATAATATTTTATATGGTAGCATACAGGTGACAATTTTTTATTTCATCATTGAGACTCTTTGCATCGCATTTTTGGTTGTGGATCCCACATTCATATGCGCAATGAATGAGGGGAAGTAAAGGTGAAATAGTGAGGAAAATTAGTGTGATATGTTTGGGCCACGTGTTATCCACTTGTCTACTTGCCTGAAACCTTAACAAATGCAGCATTCAAATGCATTAGTTTTCCACAATCCATGAATTGATACAGATTGTTTCTGGCTGCGACTGTGTATTAGTTTTTGCATCAAAAACTAATACACAGTCGTAGCCAGAAACAATCTCTATCAAATGCAGCATTCCTATTGGCCAAAATGTACAACTTGTTTCCCCAATAGTGCCAGGTGTAAAGTTCAAAGCATAATTTGATGCTTGGCATGTATTTTCCATCACCAAGGCTCTTCACATTGTAGTTTTAAAACTAAAAAGGATGTACTTTGTTTGACGTGGTAATGTGTAATAGCCATCAATCTTATTTACTTAATAAGATCAATGAGTAGCATTCAAATAGATTTCAGGAGGTTAGTGGATGTGCCAATATTATTTCACCTTAAACCTACATTCAATTGGCAATTTTAAAGGTTGTTTGGAATCCCCATAACCATTGATGTTCAACGGAGGTCCTACAATGGTTGAATCATATTTTCTCCCACCCAGAAGCACCGTATAAGTATGAAGTTGAACATAGGTACTTTCTATGATTCCTTAAGGAGGTGGTGACTAAGCTTCTGATAGTTATTGAGTCCCAAAACGTGTCTATACAAGGTTATGATTGTTGGTATATAGTCATGCTTAGGTGGCAAGTTAGAGAGGTAGGTAGGATATTTCTCCTTTATATTCACTTTATTCCTAATGAAAATACATAAATATTTATTTGTGGTTGCAATTTTCTTCCATGTTTTGTTTCCATTTTGCCTAGTTTCCTAGCTAATATCTACATGATATTATAGCCTTTTCTGGTGCTGAATGCAAATGCATTAGCTAATAATAATAAATAATAAGAAGGGTCATCACACATAGGAACCAAGGGTGGTTTTGTTTATAGGCCTATTTGTCCTACTTTCATTCAAAGGGGAGAAGTTTTTGTAGAAGAAGCTCAAAGTTCAATGCAATACGACATTAATATGAAGAATACAGAAAACAATGTGTAGATTTTGAGAAGCAATGTGTCCCACAAACTACATGAATATGAAGAAAGACAGAAATGGGTCAAGAATTAAACCTAGACCACAACCAAGACAAATTGATCATCAAGCTTTGTAAGTTAACATTATCTACTTTTAATGGTTGTAACAAGTGCACTACTTGTGCATGGATGCAGAAATTGGACATGTACCTATTATCGAAACCAACAACTGAGGATAATGCCATCAAATTTGTCATGTGATTACCATTTCACCTTTCTAGTTATCCCACCAAGTTGTCACCTCTGGTCAATTGAGAAGCTATCCATTAGGCTTTCCCAATTCGCAGAATAATTTCTCAACTCAAAGTACTCTTTCATATGGATTAACCAAGATTCAACTCTATCTCCATTTTACTTTGGCAGAACTTCCTTAAGGCCTTTGAACAATTCATCATTCATATATCTATTTTATTGTTCCTATCTGGTGGTCGTTCATTTTGATTGGGGATATCAATCTCATATGGAGGTTTCATTTCCTCAAAATTAGATATCTTCTTATTAAGCATTTCTTCTTTGCTTTCTCTCAACTCTTTAATGTTTTGCTCCAACACACTCATTTTGTCATGGAGGAGGGCTACCTAAAATTTCTCAGCAGGTGTTGCTGAAAAAATTTAGGAGCCTTTTGCAATCAGGTTGACCCTTGGATTTTAGAGGAGCGGCTAATGGTAAAAATTTAAGCTGAAGTTTTTAAGGAAACTAGTTAACCTGTAGCAAGATTCATAAGGAAAGTGATGGGTACCTTGCAAAAAACCCCATTCAGTACGTTGGTTGATCCTTGTGTGTTACATTATTTATGTTTGATTGCCTTCTTGATCATTAAGTAGTTTTTCTGACATTGCAAAATTCACAATTGGCAAAATAGGAGAGAGATCAACGCACACAGTTGCAATCTGGACATGTCTCAAAGAAGTCGGAAGACAAAGAGAGGAAGAAGCCTGCAGAAAATGAACTTCCATCTCAATTTCATGGGAAAGAAAATGCACCTGGTAATGGTATTCAGCCCAATAAAGGTCCTAATGTCACACAGGTAATACCTTGTAAATATGTTTCAGCTTTTTGAATTTTTCATTATATAGTATACTATGTTGTTTTCGATAGAATAGTTACATTCTGATGCATACAAATCCATTGTCCTCTTCTCAGATTCTCATACGGTTTCCTAATGGTGATCGAAAAGAGCACAGATTCTTGTGCACAGACAGGGTGCATTCTATTTACAAATATGTTGATTCCTTGGGTTTAGTGGGTGTTGGAAGTTATAAACTAATTGCAACTTTTCCAAGAAGAGAATACGGTTTTGAAAAGATGAACTTGACCTTGAAGGAAGCAGGGCTTCATCCACAGGCCAGTTTATATCTAGAGGTCTCTAATAAACAGTGAACCTGTATATTTACTTAAGGCTTAGCACTCCTTGTATATAAATCAATATGCACAGACTTTTCCACTTATGTAGGGGATCATTCCGAATTATAACTTGGATTGTGTATTCATGTTCCAGAAACTGTAGAAAAAAGATAATCCTAAAAAGTGACAAGTAATATGGAATTATACTTGCAAATGTAGAAGAAGAGAAAATCTTGTAAAGAAACAAAGCAGTTTGGGATAATAAATATACCTATTGATAGCAGATTTACTGCAGTAATCATATTTATCTACGTGTGGAACTAAAGGTATCTCGCCAATATGCACTAATAAGTGGCTCTGCAGAATCTGTACTAAATATGCTAATATATTTGGCATGCATGATAGTAAAACCACCACCAAATTGAATTAAAAAAACCACGTTTACTACGTATTTTTTGGTCATACATATTAAAATACATTTTTCCAGGAATGTGGTCAGTGCTAACCTGCATTTTCTAGCCTTAGTTGATTATTTTTCTTGTTTATATTTTTTTTAGTGGCTTCAATGTACTTCACAATTAATGTCTCTAAAACCTTTGTTTTACAAGGATGGACACTGTATTATTACATATCCCATGAAGCTACTCAAATTTTATCACTCTGGAGTGTTGCATTAGTTTGTTTTTCCTAGAGCATATGCCTGTGAACGTCTAAAACTTTGTGCATTATATTGAAGATAGAATTTATTCTTTATAATTTATTTGTTTTTTATGAGGATGACTATCACGGTCTAACATATCATAAGAAAATTCTAAATTAAATGTCTGATAAACTAACTTATGGAGGACAGAATCAACTTGTCAATCTGCTTGCCTCATAAATCAACCACCAAAGTTTTCGGTAGAAAGAAGTCCAAATTAGTTCCCATATATAACCATGCATTCATTGCATTTGGATTATATTTTTTCTCAACTATGACTACAAGTATAAATAGATACCTCCCGGTCAACTCTAGCATTGGCAAGATCAGTAGCTTTGCTATACTCCTCGAAATAGCGAGTGAAGAAAATATCATCGGATTATTTATAGAGAACCAAAGCTTTTAAGGAGCTGACGCTCAATGTTGTACCTTGCATGATGGCAGTTTTAATCTGCATGATCTATTTTTCTAATTTACTTTATTCTCTTTCCATAGTACTGTAAGAATTGAATCTCAAACAAGTATAAGGAGAGCCATATACTAGTAGAAGATGTGGTAGAAGAGAAAATAATGGACAAGGAAGAAGTTTTGTGGATATTATGAGGTTTGAGTGTACAATGAAGAATTCTAATGTGAATAATTAGATGCTTGAAAATTGCTTTCTGGATTAAACAGTGTAAAAGTTGTTGCATCAACGTTTCGGGTCACACTCCGTTAACCATCATCAGGATGAGAGAGAACAGTTGAAGGATTTCTGTTCTCTCTTATCCTGATGATGGTTCACGAAGTGTGACCCAAATCGTTGATGCAAAAACTTTTACACAGTTTAATCCAGAAAGCAATTTTCAAGCATCAGTATAGACTGTGGAAAACTGATAAGCTTAATTGAATAATTAGAGCTAATTATATTGAACTTACAAAACACTTGGACATTATTCAAATGTGTCTGGCAAAAGAAAGCCACAAAGATGGTTGGTTCTTGGATAGGAGCTGCTCAAATCAAGTAAACCTAATTTGTTTTGGTCAAGTTAGATAAATATATGAGAAGTAAAATAGAATCTGGTGGTTATAAAGAAGTTGATGTAATAGGAAAGGGTATTCCTAAGCAAGGAAAAACTAATATTCATATAACACTTTGTATTTGTCAAAATTACAACATAATTTGTTAAATAATGGATAACTTGTAGTAAAAACATATACAGTTGTATATGAAGATAATTATTGCAAAATATTTGAAAAATTAATTAATTGTTTTCTTATAGCAAAGGTTTCAATAAGAAAGAATAATTTATTTCCTCTCACGTTGCTTTCCACTAAAGTGTATTAAGTTATTTTGCTGATATTGCAAAATTCACAATTGCCAAAATAGGAAAGAGATCAACGCACACAGTTGCAATCTGGACATGTCTCAAAGAAGTCAGAAGACAAAGAGAGGAGGAAGCCTTCAGAAAAAGAACTTCCATCTCAGTTTCATGGGAAAGAAAATGCATCTGCTAATGGTATTCAACCTGATAAAGGTCCTAATGTTACACAGGTAATGCCTACTAAATATGTTTCAGCTTTTCTATTATATAGTACACCATGTTGTTTTCGATATAATAGTTGCATTCTGATGCATGCAAATCAATTGTCCTCTTCTCAGATTCTCATACGCTTTCCTAATGGAGATCGAAAAGAGTGCAGATTCTTGTGCACAGACAAGGTGCATTCTATTTACAAATATGTTGATTCCTTGGGCTTAGTAGGTGTTGGAAGTTATAAATTAATTGCAACTTTTCCAAGAAGAGAGTATGGTTTTGAAAAGATGAACTTGACCTTGAAGGAAGCAGGGCTTCATCCACAGGCCAGTTTATATCTAGAGGTCTCTAATAAACAGTGAAACTGTATATTTACTTAAGGCTTTGCATTCCTTGGATATAAATCAATATGCATAGACTTATCCCCTTATGTAGGGAATCATTCTTAAACTACCGAATTATAACTTGTGTTGTGTATTCATGTTCCACTTATGTATGCATAGACTTATCCCCTTCCGTATGGGAATCATAGACAACACAAGTTTGTGAATACACAAACTTGTGTTGTGTATTCATGTTCCACAAACTGTAGAAAAAAGACAATCCTGAAAAGTGACAAGTGACAAGGAATTATACTTGTAACTGTAGAAGAAAAGAAAATCTTGTAAAGAAACAAAGCAGTTTGGGATAATGCATGTACCTTTTGATAGCGGATTTACTGCAGTGATCATCTGGATTCTGTATCTATGTATGGAACTAAAGGTAGCTCATTGATATGCATAAATAAGTTGTTATGTACAAAATATGCCAACATACTTGGCATGCATGGTAGTAAAAACATCTCCAAAATTGAACTGGAAAACCCTAGTTTACTACTAATTTTTTGGTCATGCATGTAAAAATACATTTTTCCCTGGAATGTGGTCAGTGCTAACCTACATTTTCTAGCCTTAGTTGATTATTTTTCTTGTTTATATTTTTTTCAGGAGCTTCATGTACTTCACAATTAATGTCTCTAATACATTTGTTTTACAAGGATGGTCACTATGTTATTACATATCCCAAGAAGCTACTTAAATTTTATCGCTCTAAAGTGTTGCATTAGTTTGTTTTTCCAAGAGCATATGTCTGTTGAACATCTAAAACTTTATGCATAACATTGAAGATAGAATTTATTCTTTGTAATTTATTTGTTCTTTATAAGGAATGAAGAAAATATCATCGGAAGTTTTACAGAGAACCAAAGCTTTCAAGGAGTTGATGCTCAACGGTATACTTTGCATGATGGCAGTTAAATTCTGTGGTTTGGTTATTCTTGACAGCAGTTTTAATCTGCATAATCTATTTTTCTATTTTAGTTTATTCTCTTTCCATGGTACTGTAAGAATTGATTCTCTAACAAATATAAGGGGAGCCTTCTATAATAGAGAAGGAAGAAGTTTTGTGGATATTATGAGATTTGAATGTAAAACAAAGAATTCTAACTAGAATAATTTGTGAAGAATTGAATGTCAAACAAATATAAGGGGAGTCTTCTATAATAGAGAAGGAAGAAGTTTTGTGGATATTATGAGATTTTAGTGTAAAATGAAGAATTCTAACTTGAATAATTTGAGCTAATTATATTGAACGTATAAAACACTTATACATTATTCAAATATCTCTGACCAAAGAAAGCACAAAAAGGTTGGTTCTTGAATAGGAGCTGCTCAAATCTAATGTTTTTTTTCTAAGTTATGTAAAAATAGAAGTCAAATAGGATTTGGTGGTGATAAAGAGGTTGATGTAATAGGAAAGGGTATTCTTGATGTAAAAAGACTAAGGAGAAACTAATACATAAAATATTTCAAAATTACAACATACTTTTTTAAACATCGGACAGCTTGTAGTGAAAACATATATAATTGCATATGAAGATAATTATTGCAAAATATTGATGAATCAATAGATTACTTTCTTGGGGCAAAGGTTTCAAGGTTTCAATAATAAAGAATAAATTATTTCCTTTCACATTGTTTTCAGTTAAAGTGCGTGCTCTCAAAGAAATTACAAAAGATTCTTGTTTATGACATAATTATTGACAATTTTAGTATTCGTGTTCAAAATAAGCAATTCTCGTAAAAGAATAGTTGTTAAATATTATTGTAATTCATGATCATTGGATTGATCTTAGGAGCTAAAAAAATGCTCTACGTTTTTAGGCAACAAGATCCAAGATTTGATTTTTTTAAAGAAAATTACATGTCTACTATGATATATTCTTGTACTCTAAATTATTAAAATCATATATTTTCTTTTTAAAACAAAAAAGATTTGCGATTTGCGTTATTGACTAATAAGATATATAGATCTACTAAATTGGAGTCAAATATAATAGGAGCATTGGAATTTGAGAGAATTAATAAGACAAGAATACATATGCTTGTCACTACGAAAATTGACAAAACGAACTTACTAATTTAACAAGAAAATTGTAAAACCAAAGTTACTAATTTAACAAGAAGAGACATTTTAAAATTTTAGATTGAATCTAAATAACGAACTAAGGAAAATACATTTTATTGTTTAACATTAAACATTTCATTATTTTTTAATTCATATGCCAAAAATCATTAAATTTTCATTCGTCAAATTTGGTTCTAATTTTTATAATTCTTAATAAATAATTTTTACAAGATCCTCACGTCTTACATTCATTATTATATTATATAAGCTATCTAAAAATATTTTCTTTCTGTATTTTCAATGAAATCCAATTGGCCAAATGATTTTCTCTTAAGAGGTTTCGTAGATTTTAAAATGATTGAAATTCACTTTATGTTGCTCACTTATGAAGTTCAACCTAATATTTTTGTTTTTTCCTATATGGGTGGGTAGGACATGCAATATAGGAGACTATAGAAGATGTGGCATTCCTAGAGGTTTTCAACTTTAGATTGAGAGTCATGTATTGTTGAAAGTGACTACTTAGAACTTTATTTGGGGTGTGTGTTGTTTGTTAATCTTTTATACAACTTCTAATATAAATCATTTTGTTTTAGTTTATTCTAAAGCAAAGGCTATTGAATCATAATGGATCAACTTAACAAAAATTAAGAATTTTAGTACGTTCTTTTTTCTTTTTGGTCTTTTAGTTTCTTTGTTTAATTTATCCTATTTGCATCACTTGACCATCAAGTTCATAAGGAATATTTCTTCTAACACAATGAACGAAACAAAACATTCATATTTGCATTCCAAATTTTAGTGGAAACCAACAAGTTTAGATTGCACAAATAGATTTGCATCTTATTCTTCAAGGAAAATAAATTGTTGATAAGAAAACATTTTCAATTGACTCAAATTATTCAACCTGTCATTTCTAAAAGAAGTCCACAAACAACGAAGTTGGAAAAACAATATAGATTTTTACTTGTAATTAATTTCAAAACCTTTTTAAAAAGAGTTTATCAATTACCTAGTTTTCTCCCTTTTTGAAATAATATGCTCTCTTTAATAATTTGTAGACATAATACTGCTATACATTAGGAAATCTTGTACGCGAGAGTACAATATATGTACTATATTAATAAAAGTGTTTATGTAAAACAATTAGTCTAATTGCATACTTCAGAATTCTATAGTGATCTATAAAATTTGATTACATGGGGCCTTTGTCATTTTCAAGTAGAACATTGACTCGAGCATATAAGAATAAGAAAGATCAATCATATATGTACATAATAAAAACAAAGTGATCTATAAAATTTGATTACATGGGGCATTTGCCATTTTCAAGTAGAACATTGACTCGAGCATATAAGACTAAGAAAGATCAATCATATATGTACATAATAAAAACAAATTGATGAAGGTGATGTTTGAGCTTGAAGAGTCTCAACAACTTTCAACATGTTATTTTGCATGCAGTAAAATAAAATTTGGTTGCACATATGACATTCTTTTAGAGAACTAGCTTGGAAACATGGATATTCTTTCATGCTACCAAGAGAAGAAATATGATATTTCTTACCATTTGAACAATTGTACATGCAACATAGTATATTTGTCATCAAAATTGGACTATATTGCAATCTTTTAATAATGTATATATTGCAATCAAATAAACCTTATGTATGATGCTAATCAGTTTGCTCTAGTTACCAGTTTCCTTGATTGAGCCAACTAGCATAACAACTTGAAGTAGTTCAAACAAATGTAAGAAGACATTATTACAAATGGGGTTCATTGTGATGTCTTAGTGATGGAGCCCTTATTGACTTGCATTCACAATGTGAAGCCCTTATTGACCTACATGCAAGATATGAGCATATGAATCATACATATTTGATAAAAGTGAAATGCAATCTCCTTGGACACATATATGAAAGTATATGCTTGAATTGTCCCATTGTTGAGGCCTTTCGAATTGTTAAATGAAATGGAAAAACAAAATGTTCATGGGATATGAACATGATCTATTTTATTGACAATGATGTGAAGCTCTAGAATAAGCATTTTGATGAAGATTTGAGGCTTTCTATATAATGTGTGTCTTAGACAAAGCCAAATTCTATTTTTTGTGTATGCATAATTAAAAGTTAGTAGCTTGGAAGATATAATCGTGTGTAATGTTTTTATAGATATGCATGCCAAATGCAAGAGCCTCAAGAAGCATGTCATGTTTGGAATAATTTATAAAGGAACATTATTGAATGGAATGTGATGATTGTTAGATACACAAATAATAAAAATGTTGATGTGGCTAGGAGGCTTTTTAATGAAATATTTGATTGGAATGCAATGGCATAATTGGCGATTGCAATACTTGCATAGTATGGGTATGTTGATGATGTTGAAAAGCTATCTAAGATTATGCTTGCAAAAGCCCTAGTCTCATGCAATATGACAATTGTAACATTATTCCAAATTGAGTTTTCTAAAGCCTTGAAGCTCTGTCAACAAATGAAATTGCCAAAGGTCAAGCCAATTTGGATCACCTTTGCTACTATTCTTCCAACATGTGCCAACATAGCATGTTTACAATGAGGGAAGAAGTTCCATTATATCCATAAAACTATTACTATCATTTTTCTTTAAATAATTGACTACTCAATCACTTATTAGACTTACCATAATTAATGAATTGAGAAGAATTATTTGATTATGTAATTATTTTGTTGAATGCTACCTTGATAATAATGAATAAATCTCTTACAAAACTTACTAGATCGTTAATAATATCTTATTTCTCTATTATTTTGTGTGCAAAATACATTCCACGATTAGAGAAGAGTCATCATCCAATAGGACAAGCTTCAATAAGGCATGGTGAAAGAGGTAGAAAATTGACAACAAATGTATGTGGACTAGATATATCCATGTATTCCCGATTTATTTCATTTTGGTATTCCTATAATTTCTCAAATTATTTGCATTCTCAATGAGATGATAGCCATGATACAATCGTCTACCTCCATTTCTGCTACTCCATTCCTCATGATGGGGTCATAACTCCAAATGGAAACAAAGCTTTAACGTTGCTTCAAAATTTGCATTGCACATAAAAGCCTAGAACTTGACTATAAGTGAATTGAACAATTGGAGTTGTCATACACACTTAACTATTCAATACTATATAGGATCTTGACAATTTAAATGCTTGTAGATCCATCAGAAGACTTGAAGAAAAAAAATTAGAACATACAAGAATACTCCAAATACCTAAATGAAAAAAAAAACTCCATTTTCCTTTACAATGTTGATTGTCATTTACTATTTTCCTATGAACCTTTACAATTAATACCAAATAAAGCAACATGAAAAAAATTGATGTGAGTTTAAAGAAGCCACATTTTATTTTTTATTCACCCCCTACATAACAAAACCAATCCTTCATTCACCACAACCATTCAATGAGCAAAGCCTCTTCTAATTATGCAATTCAATAGCTAAGCAAACACTATCATACTAGTGCTTCAAGTTGACTGATAATGTCTTTTCATATTAAGACTTAATGCCTTTTCATATTAAGATGGAGTAGATTTTACTTTTAACATATTTATATAATATAGATTTGAGCGACACTTGTAATGGTTCTTAATGTCTTCAAGAAAACAAAATATTAGATATTAAAATTTGAACATATATAGCTTAAAAGTCAGCAATGCAATTGTAGACACCTGAAAATGGACAGGCTTGCGACTTTACATTAAAAACACTAATTTTCATCTATTAATTAATAGTTTTTTAATCATTAATTAATCATCTATTTTCCTCTAAATTCATTCCCCAAATCATCTAATCAAATTCTTAAAATTTATTAAATAATTAATTTTATTTAATTAATTAACCTTAATTGATTAATTACCATTAATTAATTAATTAAATTCAATTTCCTATAGTTTAAATTCAAATATTTAAACTTACTAATTAAATTC
>MU226102.1:1988924-2004745 GCA_018584345.1 Thuja plicata
TGTGTTTGATGTTTCGATGAGACTACTATGTATTCGATGTTAATTTCAGCCACCGTTGGTCACAGTTTTGGCGAACGTTGGTCGCTTAGATAAAAGGTTTGATCTGCAATTCTTCTAGCCTCAAGCGATTTTTTCGGCAAAGATTCGGTCGATAATTCAACCACTAAGTAGGTCGATATGTCGATGATGGGTTTTCCTGTCGAATAAGCAACGAATTTAGTTTGACAACAGTTTTAGTCATCTGTTCGACCAATGGGTGTCGAACATCCCACTATTCCTCGTCGAAAAATAGGGTAAAATTTACTAGTGATCATACCTTTGTGTCAAATTTTCAATTGTCACAAGAACCCTTTCATTGTAAACTTCATGCTCAGTCTTTGTACCTTGGGTGTCAATGTTGGTGGACTCCTCTTTGTTGCTGAATCCATGTTTCAAGGCTGCAATCTTACCGGAATAAGGAAAAAAACTACAGTCGTCCAAACCCAAAATTTTGGGCTTCTCTTACATGCTTTATTTAGAATCATTAAATTACACCCAATGATTATGAAAATCTTTCCACACCAATGCCTTTTGTTCCCAGCCTTGAACACCAACTTCTAATTTTTCAACATGTGTGGGAGTGGTGCTAATATGAGAAGCAATGATCACACTAGTTGACGCATTAATATCATTGCTCTTAGACTCCAATTTATCACTATCCATGTCAATTTCATGTTCTTCGTCAGACTTTGAGCAATATGAATACTTATCTAACCTCTCGTGAATGACCTCACTACAAGGTTCATGTGATGACAAAGAACTGTCGGTCAAACTCAGAAAATTAGAATCATGTTCATTAATAATCTCTCCTTGGGCTGACGTACCTTGCATATTGCTTGAAGCTACAAACTATTCTTTCACATCTTCCACCATGAATGATGGGACAACGTTGTGACCAACCGAAGAGGTACCAATCGGATCTATACCTTCATCTAACTTCAATTGACCTTCCAAGTAGTGTGACTTTTGAAACAAATGTTTTGATTGGTTTATAAATTCTTCCTCTCAACACTTTTCCCTTCCAATTCATGTCCCAACAAGCTATCATCAGCATAAATGTGGATTGGATCATTTACCTCATGCTCTTCTTTACTTTCAGACATGAAATCCAATGGTGAGAAAACAATGTTTTCAACTTTTGTCATGTGTTTTAATGTCTTGAGAAAGATGGGTTACATCAGTACTGTTATAAGACTCACAATCATTGTCACACCTTTGTGTCAAATTTTCAATTGTCACAAGCACCCTTTCATTGTAAACTTCATGCTCAGTCTGTGTACCTTGGGTGCCAATGTTGGTGGACTCCTCTTCGTTGCTAAATCCATGTCTCAAGGATGCAATCTCATAGGAATAAGGAAATAAAATACAACTATCCAAACCCAAAATTTTGGGCTTCTCTTCCATGCTTTCTTTAGAATCATTAAATGCCACCCAATGAGCATGCAAGTCTTTCCACACCAACAACTTTTGTGCCCATCCTTGAACACCAACTTCTAATTTTTCAACATGTGTAGGAGTGGTGCCAATATGAGAAGCAATGATCACACTAGCTGACGCATTAATATCATTTCCCTTAGACTCCAATTTAAATAAGATAAGATAAAAAAAAATTAACGTCCACTAGGCTAAAAATAGCGTATGGGACAGCTAGACAACTTAAGCCAACTTTAATAACTCTATTCTTTTCTTGTGTAAGTTGATGATGAGCACACCTAACTTCTCAATGTACTCCTCGTTGAATAGGTTATGCCGAGAGCTATAAGATATAGTATCCGCAAATTTGTCTCTGATGTCCTTCTATGCTTCACATTCTAAAATAAAGTGATTCAATTTCCACTTTTGCAGAATTGCAAAACATGCAAACTCTCTCTTCCCAAGCCTCCTTTGGCCTCTTCCAACACCCGATCTCACAGTGGAGTTGATGAGAGTTGGTTCTCAATAGAGCAATAAGAATTTTAGCTCTCCAAGAAATGTTGGCCCCTATGTACGCTTTTTGGAGTTGATCACATGCAGAGTTGAACTCATCGATATAATAGATTTTCTTCCTTCCAAGCCCATTTCCCCAATTTCTCCATAACGAAGACCTTTATTTCTTTGTTATTTGTGGGGCACATATTGAATTGGATATTCCATTTACTCATCCACTTGATGTTTTGTTACATCCTCATCTTTTTTCATTTGCACAATATATTGTTAAAGACAACGTTAGGCCATCTATCTCCTTCCATTTTTTTATTATTTTTAGATAGCTTATGAGACGAACCATAGCAAGTGTCTTGATAGGGGCAGCCCCCATTTCACTTAGCATGCTATCATATGGGACATTGTTTTTTATTTTCAATTTTCTTGTGATCAAATGCTTTTAGATTCCCTTGATTTGCTTCCATTGTGTGATTGAAGTGATGTTGGCCCATAATTCACACCCATAAAGAACAACCGACATAACAAGAAGACCAAACAAGGTTTGAGCAGTTTTCCAATCCCAAACTTCTGCTTCACGACACCTATTTTGGAGAGCATAAAATGCCTTCCATCCACCTAATGTCCTTTTATTTTTGCAGCCTTCGCAGCTTAGATTTTTGTTGAAGTCAATGTCGAGATATTTATACTCCGCAACTTCCTGAAGAATGTTGGCACCAAAATAAAACTCATGTTGATGTTTTTTTATTATTAGAAAAAACCATGACTTTAGTCTTGCTGATATTGACTTGCATCCCCACCGTTTTGCAAAAGCACTCAAGAGAAAATAAATGTTCTTGCAAACCACAGGCAGATTTGGCAATCAAAATGAGATCGTCTGCATAGAGGAGCAACCTTATTACAAATTCACCCAACTGGATACCCTCACCATTTGGTATGTTTAACCACTCTTCAAATTTATCGATATATAAGCCAAACAAAGTAGGAGATAGATAACAACCTTTTTTTACACCAATGTCACTCCTAAAACATTCTGAAATGTTAGCTGAAGTTTTAATTTTGACTTTCACCTCTTCATACATCCTATGAACAACAGTTCTGAGATGCGTAAGAATCCCTAATTCTTCCATCCTGAGCCAAACCTTGTCCCTAGGGATAGTGTCAAAAGCCTTTTTAAAGTCAACAAAACAACAAAAGACCTCCTTTTTCTCCCACCCTTTTTCGATAATGTGCCTCAGAGTGATACAGTGATCAACCGTCGAGTGTTTTGGCCTAAAACCAGCTTGCCCTTTTGTACGTTTATGATTTTCTTTTGATCCTATTTTCTATCATGTTGCCAAAAAAATTTGCGAAGAAAGGATTGATTATTATTGTCCTGTAGTTGGAGGGATTATTGACATCACCACTCTTAAAAAGTGGTATTGCAAGGTTGATTGTCCAATCTTTAGGAAACCCATTTTGGCTGATATTGTTGGAGATTTTAGTAATGTGTGGTGCAAGGGTTTTCATACCCTACTTGAGATACTCGTCTTGAAGCTCAACTAGGTATTGCTTTACCAGCACCCAACTTCTTAATACCCATCTCTACCTCCTGCACGGTGAAAAGATTTGTTGTATTGTTGACCAAGGGTGGTTGATTCACCCCTTCTTGTTCATAGAGTTTCCTAGCATAGTCAAACCATTGGGTGGCTGTAATATTATTTTCAATTTGCTTCTTTCTTGGTTGGAGTTCTTTCCAAAAAAGTTTGGGTTATTTTTACCAGGGAAATTGGCTCCTCTCCTTGTGAACATAAAATCAGTTTTTTTCTTCTTTAGGGTTTGCTTTATCACTATCCATGTCAATTTCATGTTCTTCATCAAACTTTGAGCAATATGAATAGTTATCTAACCTCTCATGAATGACCTCACTACAAGGTTCATGTGATGACAAAGAATTGTCGGTCAAACTCAGAAAATCAGAATCGTGTTCATTATTAATCTCTCCTTGGGCTGACGTACCTTGCATATTAATTGAAGCTACAAACTCTTCTTTCACATCTTCCACCATGAATGATGGGACAACATTGTGACCAACCAAAGAGGTACCAATCGGATCTATACCTTCATCTAACCTCAATTGACCTTCCAAGTAGTGTGACTTTTGAAACAAATTTTCTGATTGGTTTATAGCTTCTTCCTCAACACTTTTCCCATCCAACTCGTGTACCAACAAGCTATCATCAGCATAAATGTGGATTGGATTATCTACCTCATGCTCTTCTTTACTTTTTGTCATGAAATCCGATGGTGAGCAAACAACGTTTTCAACTTTTGTCATGTGTTTATTGACCCATACTTGGTTTTCCTCAATGAATTGCTCGTGTGTTAATAGTGGATTGTCGATTGCATTAAAGAAATCTAAATTATGATCCCTTGAAGTGTCTTTGTTATCTTCAACAAGTTCTAACCTCTTGTGCTCAAAGTCATGTTGCCTTACCATTCCAACCCTGCATTTCCAATGTGATCTTTGCCTCCAACCAAAACTATGGTAAAATCATAAAGAGGAACCAAACATTATCGTATTGTAAAACCCTATGGTTAGGCAATCTTATTGTCCCTACAATCGACTCTCTGAACAAAAAGGCTTCATATGACTTCAACAAGCAATGCTTCATTGCAAGCATATGAATGAGACAAGTGAAATTTATCTCACTACATGACCATACATTATCACAAAGTGATTTCTTACAAATGAATTGTATAGCTGTCTCATGCAAAGGAATATAGGTGGAATCCACATTCCCATGTAGCTAATCAATCAGAGTAGAGTATGCAAATTTCGTGGAAGCATCTTCCTCCACCTTTTGGCTACCACGAAGACCCATGTATTCCTCACTTGATGTTGTAATTGTTGCTTCTTGCTTGTTCATATCCTTGTGTGTCTGGAGTGAACATGCGAACATGGCTTTATCTTCCTTAGAGCTTCCACATGTTTGGCTAGAAGTCCAAACTTCTAGACATGATGAATGAATTTTGTTTTTCCCGTGATCATTTGTAGGCTGCAAACTACAAGTAAAAGCTTCCTCTTTTTGGTCCATCTTCAATGGCGAATCCTAAGTTTTTTTCCTTTTAAGAATGTTCCTCCTAGGTGTAACTCCTTACTCTTCTCATTCATTTCAACTTCTGACTCGTTTTTAATACATGATTCATCATGCTTAGAATCAATTCCCTCTTGAACTTGCCCTTTTTATACTCGTATTGAGATTATGATTCAAAATTCATTTCTCCTTTTCTTTTATGCTAATGTTATGAACTTGTAGATGGTTGTTCTTCGCGTTTCGGTATGAAAGTAGGTCAAAGTGGTCTATCTTAAACTATTGCAGTAGCTATACCAATTTTACTATGTCTTCTCCTGCTCTCACTTCTTGACTTCCTTGATCAAGAATGGTTTAATCCCATCTGACCCATGGTTGTAATCATATGGTCATGTAACTGTTGTAGCATTTGTTGTTGTTGTTGTTGTCGTTGTTGCATTTGTAGTTATTGTTGTTGGGCAGAAACTATTAGGAAATCGTCAAGTTGATTATTTAGTTCCCTTGGTAGGCTTCTATCTCTTCTTTCACCCATCTCCATTTCATTTGGTTTAATTTCAGCTCCTTCTTGCTGTTCTAACTTACTTCTGGTATAATATTTGCGTAGTCCTACCTCTATGGGTTATAGATTCAATTCTAACTAACATGCAATAACCCACTTTCACAAACTATTCAAAAGAGACATTCAACCATCTGGGTATCCACCAAACTAACATGCAACATAAGTCCACTAACCACGATTGCTCAGAAATAACATGCAATGGTAATCCTCTTCATAAATTGCTCCTAAACCGGCATATAATCATCTGGGTATTTGCCAAATTGCCATGCAATAACATCTGACACATGCAATTGCAAAATCAAACATGCAACTTAAAAAGCCAACATGCAATAGAAAAATCTAACATACAACTGGAAATCTTTGACATACAACTCGAGAAGTTCACATGTAACTGAAAATCTTTGACATGCAACTGGAGAAGTTCACATGCAACTGAAAATCTTGACATGCAACTGGTAAAGTTGACATGCAATTGAAACCCTCACAAGCTGTCAGGGTCACTATGCTCTGATACCAGTGAAATGATCATTCCGACCAATAAGAAAGTTTCTTTTAAAATTTGCTTAACAATCCTTGACTCTAAACATTACCACTCAATTGTATGCGCCAACTAATATTGAGCTTGTAATGTACTAGCAAATATTTATGAATTGAAAACTTCGTAATCTAGGAATTAATTTCAGTAAATAAAGTGCAAGGATTTATTACAAACTTGACATGGATTGTCATTGATTTTTCTCGTGGCTATGTTGAATATCAAACTATGGACACCAACTATGACTCCTTATGTATATGTTGATCGCTTGCTGAATATAAAATCGCTACCCTCTAAGATATTTAGACAGACCAATAACTGCTGAAATGAACACTGAAAATCTTGTGTATGAACAGATTAATAACTGTCATCAGATTGCTGCACACTGTTTTGAGTGAATGGCTGAGGGGAGACTTCATGAGAGCCTAGGGTTGTGTCCATGCTTTGTAGTTTTCCAGAGGTTTCGTCCTTGAAAATAATGAGATACTTCTTGCAGACAAGAAAATATAAAATATCAAGATGCATAATGATCCCTTCCAAGTGCCATCGGTCCCCTTTAAAAAGACTCCATCCATAAAGCAGTGAATTCCTCCATAAATCTTGACTTTTAGGCGGCTTGTCTTAAGCACTAAGATTACTATTTAATAGAAATCCTTCCATGAATAATTCGCCAAATAAAAACATTTATAACTTAAAGTGCCCCCGCTTCTCTTAAAGTGTGGCCCCATAATAAATAATTAAAATAATATTTGCTGGGACTTCAGCTTTTTGGCCTCTTATTTAATTAATCATTTTATACCCTTATTAATCCCTTAGCTCCAAATCGGGGACATTACATAAGTGCTCCATTCATTCTCATGAGGGATGGGTTCTTGTGAAAACTGCACAGTTGAATCCTAATAGCAATATCACAATATAACAGTGTTGCTCAAAATTAAAACTTTATATAATGATTGGCTAAATAATTAAAAGAAATTGCTGCTGAAACAACATTTAAACACATTATGAAAAAAGGGAATGGCAAAGCATTCACTATTTTTCACCATAGGCTTTATATCATGACCACAGCCTAATGGATATAGAGAGGGCATATCAATCCTGCTGTACTAAAACTACTTAAATTTCATATCTATTTGATTAAGATTTTCGATTATATAATTCTCCACTGATGGCTCGTTCCATCCGAATATCTCAAAAATATACTGAAATTAAATTTTAAGTAAAAAATTGCTTATAACAAAATTGCATTTCTTAACAAGATTCTTATCTTTTTCAAGAAAAACAAGAGCAATAAAATTTCTTAAATTGGAAAACATTTTCTCAAATTTCACATTGCGTTGCCAACAAACCTTTTCTCTTCCAGATTATATAGGATTTATTTGAGACCTCCAAAAGTAATCTTCATCTTTTTATTCATGGCAATCTACTGTAGGTGTAGCCAAACTTTCAACTATACCATAATTTCACACAACATTGACAAATAAAATAAATTTAGCCAAACTTTCAACTATACCATAATTGCACAAGAACATTGACAAATAAAATAAATTCAGGCCCCACAGGTAAATTGATCATAATACGAAGTTATGGACACCACAAGACCATAGTATAATGTAAACGAGCTACAATATCTAGTTTCCGCAAAGATGTCAGATCGAAAAATAGAAATGCTTTTAGGTGTAAGGTATATGTACTTAAATTCTTTATCATTTATGTTGCAGCACTCTCTAATGAACAAAGTGATAAAGTCGATAGCAAGAAACAAACAAACGGCGATGTGATGATTCAGTCAGAAATAAGTACCTTTTCCAAGTCACGTGTTAAACAAATGCTGGCAGTAATACAAAGAATTTGTGATGACTACTTTACCTCAACCCACTAGAGGATCATTTTGTAAAGCTAAATTCAGAATAACTAGTAAAACAACACAGTCATAAATTGACCTGTCTCTACAGTAACAAACCTCAGTCAGCAAATTAAAGAGATCATTGGGGAGCAATGTAGCATCCTAATGGGATGACAATTATAACTCATGAAAGTATGATGCCAAGCACGTAAAATCTGTGGCAGCTTCAAGCGAATTTCCTACTTTAGGAGGGTTTTGACAATTGATTTGACATTAAGTTTCTTCAGATCTGTATATGACTGTCCACATCCCACAAACATCACAGGTGATCCTGAAATGTAGACCATAGAAAGTGCAGCTCCAACCTGTACAAAAGATGACAGTTCAGGAAATTTGTACAGAAATAATTTTTCTTGTGTAGCTCCATTTAATCATGCTAAGCCTCAAAGCAACTTGTGACGGATAAAAGAGTTTGCAGATCAATTCATTTTATGGGAGCTGTCAACAACAGAACAGAGCAGAGGAGACCCTGGGCATCTTCAAATACAATTTTCACTTGCAAAAAGTTATACAAAATCAAACAAAGCTGAGCAACCGAGAAGAAGAAAGCATCTAAAAGTTCTGCGTAAGGTTGTTCATATCCTCACCTTATCATCAATTGTATCGAACTTTGTCAAAAGAATTCCATCAATCAACCTAGCATTGGAAGAAGTGGAAAGGTCTGCTAGTTTCTGAATCACAAATGCATTGAATACAAATGAATTTATCAGTTCATGTTTCCAGGTTTGGGACTTCCTAATTATCTCAGATATAAGAAATGATAATTGTAGAGAATCCATCACATGAGATGAATACTAAGCATCCATCAGGCTTTACCTGATCAAACTTTGTGAGCTGATCCACAGCATCATTGCCAACCAGTGCTTCACCAACAAAAAGCACCAAATTCGGGCTATTGACATTGATGAGTTTTGAAAGAGCTCTCATCAAGGGTTCATTATCCTACAAGATGGAATGCATATAAACATCAGACAACTCTTTGCAGTCAGTCAGTCTGTAATTCATATATGCAAATACTAAACAGCCATCTTCCAGAGAAAACAAATCCCTGCTTCTTCTAACATGAAAATCATAAATCCATATTATTTAAAATTTGGACTACCATGAAATAAAGTTCTCTGATGTATACCTGCATTCGTCCAGCTGTATCCACAAGAACAACATCTACTTTATTGCGGTTGGCTTCCTGAATGGCTTCCTTTGCTACCATTGCTGGATCCTTTTCATACCCCTTCTCAAATATAGGAATCTAAAAATGATAAAAGTCCACATCATCAGGAGTAGGACATATAATTGACGGTTTCAAACTTCTTGAACAACCGGACAAATGAACTACATGTTAATCTTACCTCAAGCCTTCGAGCATGAGTGCGAAGCTGTTCAACAGCTCCTGATCGAAAAGTATCACAGGCAGCCATCATAACACTTAGGTCATGACGCAGCAACCAATATGCAACCTGTAGCATTGCTCAAAAGAGAGGACAAACAGTTAAATAATTTAGTTAATTGCATACACTTCCAAAAGATTAATGAATGGTAACAAAATAACCATCAAACTAGATATTGTAACAAACCTTTGCAAGGTTTGTTGATTTTCCCACACCATTTACTCCCACGAAGACAATAACATATGGCTTGCCTTGCTCTTTGGCAGCATGCACATCCCTCAAAATATCCACAGATCGCTGGGGTGTTAGGATGCGAAGAAGGGCTTCTTCCATGGCTGTCTGCAGTCAAAAAGTATGCTAATGTAATACACAATTACAATTAAATAACTATATAATTGATCCAATACAGTGGTGTGTCATGTTTACAAAAACAAAATAGCAAATTGCTTAAATTATGCTTATCAATCTTTGGCTTTAATTTTCCACAATATTTTATTTCCAAAACATACCTGAACAGTAGAAGAGACTCTTGTAAAAGAGCCCAACTTTTTGCCTTCCAGGCTAGCTGCTACTGATTCACATAGTTTTTCAGCAATCTCCTCTGCCTGCAACATGGGAAATGTGCTAGTCTCTCTCATGTTCCATTAACAGTTACTTTATAGCAAATTAAACAGTTCTTGCGGAATTAAGAGTATTATGGAATTAAAAGGAGTACAAACCACATTCTTGGTCATAAATCGATCTTTTAGAGCTTTCAGAGCTGGCTCCAGGTCCGATCTTTCCAGAATAGAATTACCTGAAACACTGCACAAAAGAAGAAAGTTTTTATCATGATTCATAACAATTCATAAGAACAAAACTCGAGAGAATGGATGACTCAACTGAACTTGCAAGTTAGATAAAGCACAAAATAAGCAATGGTTACATTTCCGGAGTTTGCTGAAGCTATTCTCTTGAATAATATAAGCTTCTGTCATTAGATTGCTAAAACTGGGAGATAAAATGGCCCTTTATCTCATCTCACATAATCACATGGAAACATGAGATGTAGGGGAGGAGGGCCAATTTCAAATCAGGAAAGAGATATACATGAATGACTAAGTGTATGGCCATGATGTCTTTGTCACCATACCCATGTTTCCTGGTGACAATGCTCCCCCGTGACAGATAGCACCACTTAAAGGTTACATATGTCAATGGCTTTCCTCTACACTAATATTCTCGTACACTTAAATAATGAAGCATTCATCAAAATAGAACATAACATCACGACTTTATTTTGCAAAAGATATAAATAACTGTTAATACTGACTTTACACTAGTATCCACTTACAATTACATAATCAAACATTTGTCAAAATGGAACGTAACATTTCAACTTTATTTTTTGCAAAAGATATAAATAGTTATTAATACTAGCATTTCTAAGATTCATGAAACAGTTAATCATGAATCCATACTATACATAGATAGGCTGAATCACATAAAACTCACAGAAGAACACATTAAAGTCAAAAACAAAAGTGCATTTTTATCTAAAGAATTCTAATTAGAAATGCAACCATGATGGCAATAATGATAATTTTGAGTACTCCTTCCAATTGTATCATAGTCACCAGGAGACATGGAGAATATGTACAGTGATAGGGAAGCCATTTTCAAATAAGGATATGGGTATAAATGTTAGAAGATACCAGAAAATGTAGGTACTGAATACTGATACAGTGGTGTAGTCCCATCCTTCTAAACTCATTATTAGGTAGTTTATTTACACAAGCCTATAGTGTGTTGATGTTCACCACATGATGTGTATTGGCTTCTGGCCCATCGAAGTGCATCTTAATCAAATAATAACCTTGAACCTTTCAACAACATAATTTTTTGCAGACCATTTAATGGCTGTACAATATCTTATCAAACCTGCAAATTTATTATTTGCTCTTATTATTATTGCATAGAATTCAATTCATCTAGCTGAGGGAGCACCCACAAGTATAAGAGTAGTCTTTGCCTGGCTAGAGTGCAAATCCTAGTTAAGAAATCCATAATGTGCAACTGCTATTAAAGCAGACAATTTGAGACATACTTGCCACTATGAAGTTGTTAAGCCCTTACCTACAAATCAAACCAGAAGGATCTCCACATATTTCAATCTGTGTCAACCATAAATTGTGAAAAAGTGTTGGGTTAGGATTCAACAAAAAGCCTCCAATTCATAAAACTTCTATGGCTGATTAACATCCAGCTAAGACACTTCATCACTATCTATAAATGTATGTACGTTATAAGTATATAAATTGAATTTCTCCAATAAAATCTGAAAAAATAGAATCACCCACAGCTGTCCAACAGTATTTCTACAGATTCTCTGGTTAGGGAAGGATATCCATACTCCAATAGGGAGGACTACATGAACAGGTCTCATATGTGTATAATTTTCCTCATAGGAGTCTTAACTTTTATTTCCCACAGACCCTTCTTACTAATACAAAATAAGTAGAGTTATAGATGGCTCAAGAAATTTCATGAGTTCTGATACATGATTTGACAAACATGTAGAGATTGCATCTAATCCAATAAATTGGAGGGGATTCTTACACTACATTTACGGCACAAAAAATGGAAAAAGGTACAGCCCACATGTTACTTTTTTTACTGTGTGACTTTAGATTTTCCATTCAATTTTTTGAAGCATGTTGAGTGTCTCTAATGACAGTAGTAGAAGCAGTTAGTAAGGTTACATCTCAATCCAAAGCTGCTTGCAAGTGTATACAGTTGATACCTCATTAGAACTACTCTTGTTGCACTGATTATTATCTTGAGATTACATGCATATTAGTACACCAATTATTTTTCCAATGCAGTCTTTCAAATTACTTTCTGTTCAAAGTTTCAACCAGGGTCAGAGGCAGGTGAAGGTCGCTAGGTTTATATTGCCCACCTCCTCCCAGTCCAGGGATTGTTATTGCCATTTTGGATTGGCCCAACCGCTACATTCAACAGCTTGGCTAAGGAAAATTTCCAGATTATGCTAAGACTATTGTATAAATTCTTGTAATGGTATGTGTAGAATGAACCATGTTTACTATATTCAATTGATTTGCGTACTTCAACTCATTGATGTATGGATGTGATCGTACTCAGAACCATGTCAATAATAATGTATTACAGCTTTTTATAACAACTCATTTGATGATTGATGAAGCTGGATTTATTATTCCCTCCATCTGCTATCGAGGTTGAATCTTGCACATGTAGATTATAAGTTGAATTTATTGATGAATTAAGGTACATGGATTTATGTTTGCTTTAGACTAGTAACATATTACTGGCTTCTAGTTCCTCATTAAGAAAGTGCAAGTACTTTTTCAAGTACTCAACTGCATCTTATACTTGGATTTGACTTGCATGCAAAGCCAAGATAGATTCCTAGTGGAACATGTTGCAAAAGAAGAGCCCAAATTGCAAGAATGTTCTATTTCACTATTTTGTTTTGAATAGCACTACAAGAATCATCTACCCCTTATACTTGACCATTTCACAGAGACAGTTACAGTACCGATTCAGGGATGAAGATTAAAAGAATGTCTCTTGGTTGTAATAGGCATAGGTTTTCTCTAAGCTAGTCTATCATGGACGCAAATCAACTAAATCTTGTTGAACTCTAATAAGTAGGAAAAAAGAGAAAAGAGAATCATAAAGTCAATAACAAGACTTCAAACACATCTGTCACCTTTGGTTTACCCTCTCTTTTTCTACTTACAAATTACATAAATTTAATTACTTTCAACTAAACTAAGGTAAAGGATCCTTCCCAAGGACAAAACCTAAACAAGTTTTCCTAGATCAACCTTCAAATGCTATTAAAAACTAATAATTTAAGTTGGACTGGAATAGGTTCTGTGCAGTCGCTTTTTCCATGTTGCCAAATACTATTCATTGTATATCTTTATACCTATGTGAGAAACAAGATTTTCTTCACTCCAAAATTTGCATGTTTTAGTTACTACACTCAACATTAAAATTTAGATTTTCCTGTTTTGGTCCATGTATTTTGAATTCTCAAAGAGAAGAACCTACTTTGGATCTTAACATCAGAAAATACTACTCACCATCAATTGAGACATACAGCTTTGAAGAGTTACTCTACACTAATATGGATACACTTGTATTCTGTTCATTATTAAATTGACAAATATACAAGGTTGGGAAGGTGACATTTTAAAACCCCTACGGACCTACCCATGGCATGGTCATTATGGCACTACAACCCATAGCTATTGCTGTTATGGTACTATTTTGTTAGACTTCCACTGTAAGAATTATTCAGTAATCAAAATCATATCTAATAAGAACAAATCTAAACAAAAATAATTTTATGTTCAATAAGATGCAGCTACCAAATGAGCATTTGAGTCTTTCTTATGGTTCAAAATTTGCACTTCAATACCAAGATAAAAAACAAATGGCGAGAAAACTACATTTTTACCTCTGGAAAATGGAAGAAAACCATCCTTTCTTCTTGGGGGCAGAATCAGTTCTTCCTTTTGCATCGTCTTCCTCCTCTATCTCACTTTCACTGCTTTCATACTCATCTTTGTCCATCATACTTTTCCCTTGATCTCCTAAAGCTGCTACATTTTCCTCCCCTTTCTCTTTTACAGGATCTGTGAAATCCAGCTTCACCTCCTGAGGTTTATCATCCCAAACTCTATTCTTCTTTGGTTTCTTCTTCCCTTGCTCTTCCTTTGGGGCTTTACTAGTTTCATTTTTTTTACCAGCTTTTGACCGCAATTTCTGTAACTTATTTACATCAAAGGCTGTATCAGTTGTTTTTTCAACATCACCATTCTCATGCTTTTTACTCTCTCCATTGGAATTTCCATTGGAGAGTGATTTTATGCTGGACATCCTACCATCTTCATCATCTGCACCATTTTTGCTTTGTGATCTGCTTGAGCTCTTTCCTCCCTTACCCATAGTTCCAGATTTCTGATTTGTGTTTTGCCCTTGTCTCTTTATTGGAACATCTGTCTGCTTCACTTTCTTCATTTCTTCTGCACGAGCCTCAGACTCTTTTAACAGCTGCCTAAAGGTGTCATCGAAATCCATGTAAATCATTCGCTTTGGATTATAAATTTCCACAAATTCACGCTTTACCATGGCAAGTAACTCATCCACATACAAAAGATGGAGCATACGCTGATAAACAGCCACAAAAACAAGGCCTAACTCATTGTGAAAGGTCCATTTTAGTGTGTAAGATGCCCCAAGGGCATCATACTGATAAGCTGCATTGGCAGATCGTTCCTCCAGAAGACAGGACCGAATTAAAGCATCAATGGGAGAGCCTTTCAGGGCATTTCCCAGCTCTCGGCATGTCCAAAGAATCAATCCACCCCTGGTGAAGATAAGCAATTGCTCTAACATTTTTTAGAATTTGATCCTGCAATGACAATATAAAGTCAAGATCTAAACTATTTAGTATTTAGCTACAGCAAAGAACTTTAAATGTTCCTTCAATTATTTGATAACATAAGCATACGTTCATCAAAAAATTCTCTAATTATATAAAGTCAACTTGATTCAAAATTACTTTCACTTGATTAATTTCATTCTAAATCCAAAGTCATGCTAAAACATTCCAAAATTTTAGTTCAACATCGGGTTCTTATCTTACAATTCTTCATATTTTCAAACTTTTTCAATAATATCGAACTCCATTACACTATTTATACTCCAGATAATTTGCTGATGATTTCAATATTATTATTAGTAAAAGAGAAAAAAAAACCGCCGAATTTGAACTTAAATCAAATAAACACAGAAATCATATCAACAATTTGCTCACAAAAGTCCAATTTTATATAACAAAAAATTTTAAAACTGCCTAAATTTCATATATAAACATAATTCACTGGAATAACATGCAAAAGCCTTAACATTTCTTCCGCCAACTTATTCATAAAAGTTCAGCTGTATTCAAAGTCTTAAAAGCCCTAAAATTCATATCAGCAAAGTTTCTCCGAAATGAAATGCAAAACCCCCAAAGATCGCAACCAATGCTTCCTCCAAACTGTCCAGCATTAATTAATGATTTAAAAAAGTCTTTTAACGTGCAGATCAACAAAATATCCCAGATATGATATACGAAAACCTTAAATTTTACATCAAACACTTCCTGATAAAAGTCGGATTCACCAAAATCACAAAACATTCTGCTGAAATTAAATGAAATAACCATGAATTCAAGATCATATGATTCTGCATTTGAGGCCAGTTATATGCAATTGCAAAGAATCGGTTTTATTTTGATTTCAGTAAACTTTGCACTCAACTTAAAGCTCAATTTTGCAAAATTTGCACTAATAATTCTCGGGCAAAGATTATTATTAATTCA